>PVJA010007605.1:0-67759 GCA_004027025.1 Myocastor coypus
TTTAAAAAAAAAAAAAGAATACAAATGGATGCTTCATTGTTAAATTCTCTCAAACACTTAAGTAGTGCTGTTGACAGGGCACAAAGGACAAATCCAACCAATGCTCTAAGATCAGCAACTGGTCTTTTATCAGTAAAACCTGATAAAAGATAACACACAAAAATGCTAATTACAGGCCAGTGTTTTCCTTTAATACAGATGCATGAATCCTAAGAAAATATTTCAGGTCCCTGAATTCCTGCGCCATCCCAACTGGCTGCACAGTGGCCAGCCCAAACTCCAGCCCAGACCTGTCTTGTGATCCCTGAACTCTTGTGCCATCCTGACTGGCCACACGGCAGCAGCTTGGACCCACACGCCATCCCAACCTGACCACGCTGTGGACTCAGCCTGGGTCCATTCCCTAACTCATCAACAGTGCGAGCTCCTATTCCACCCACCTTCCTGACCAGGGGTCACTATGGCCAGATAAGAACTTTCTCAGCCTGCATTCATCACCCAACTCAACAACTGCCCCAACCCTGACTCCACCCACAGTCTCTACATGGCATACCATCGTCCCGACCAATGGGACCTTGTTGTAGCAGGTCACCTGAGCTCCCACTAGCAGCCAGGCAGGTCTAGAGGGGAACAAACTTGGTGGATCCAGACCCAAATATCCATACGCTCTAACTGTATAAGTGCACCAAAGCACAGAGATCACTGCTATAAAAAATGATAAAGACAAGAAGCAAGATCCAATCTCAGGTCCTGAGTCCACCCAAAACAAATATGGGAGACACTACCATGGAATAAAATGAGAATCATGCAGACTAAATCTCTGAATTGGTAGCATCTGAGGGAGACAAACAAGTGCAGAAACATATAAAGCAATTCAGATTAGAGATAACATCTGAAGTAAAAAAAGAAATACATGAATTAATAGACTCTGAAATGGAAAAACAAATGCAGAAACGTATAGAGGAAACCAGAGCAGAAATAACCTCTGAAATCAAAACACACCTCTAAATTAATAGCATCTAAAGTAGGCAAACAACTACAGAAAGGTGAAGAGGAGAACAGGGCACAAATAATCTCTGAACTAGAGAGAGAAAGAATAAATATAATGAGAGACTTCAGGACTACTAAAGAAGACATTGATAAAAAATTAGAGGAGAATAGAAAAATGATGAATTCACAAGAAAATAAAATCTCAATCACAAGCTGGCAAAATCCCATGAACCAAAGAGAAGATAGAATCTCAAATCTTGGAAGACACCGTCGCATCTAGTGAAAAGGTAAGGAAGGATCTTTTTAAAATAACGATGCAGGAAGAAATAATTCAAATCTGCAAGATGATGTAAACATGAACAATGTGAGATTAATAGGAATCAATGAGAAAGAAGGAGTCGACACAAATGCTATAAAAAGAATATGGGCAGAATAGCAGAAAATTTCCCAAATATGAGATAACAGTCGGACATTCAGGTAACTGAAGCATACAGAACCCCAAATAACATCAACTTGACTAAAAACACGCCAAGACATATAATAGTCAAGATACCAGAAATCCAGCAGAAGAATAATATACTAAAAGCTGCTAGAGAAAAGAAACAGATCACATTTAAAGGAAAACCCATCAGACTAATGGCAGATTTCTCTTCACAAACCATGAAGTCCAGAAGAGCATAAAGCAGAGTGCTTCAAGTTCTCCATGAAAACAAATTTCAGCCCAGACTGCTATACCCAGCAAAACTCTCTTTCAAGTATGAGAGAGAAGTGAAATACTTCCATGACAAGAAACAACTAAAGAATTTCATGACATCAAAGACCACCCTACAGTTACTACAAAATATTTTAGAGAGGGACCAAAACGACTGAAACCCAAGAAATGAGAACATAAGGATCCCACTAAATAGGGCACTCAATTAAACACAACAGAAAAAGGGGTAAGCACTAGTAAGTAAAAGTCATGTCAACCGTAATTCAATACATTTCAATTAAAACCATCAATGTAAATGGACTTAATTCTCCAATTAAAAGAAATAAACTGACAAGTCGGGCGTGGTGGCTCACGCCTATAATCCCAGCACTTGGGAGGCTGAGGCAGGAGGATTGGTGCGAGTTTGAGACCAGCCTGGGCTACAAAAGTGAGCGCAGGACCAGCCTTAACTGCATAGTGAGACCCTGTCTCAAAAAGACAAAAAAAAAAAAAAAAAAAAGAAATAGACTGACAGAGTGGATCAGGAAACAAAACCCAACAATATGCTGTACACAAGAAATGCACTTAACTCATAAAGAAACTCATAGGAATAGACTGACAGAGTGGATCAGGAAACAAAACCCAACAATATGCTGTACACAAGAAATGCACTTAACTCATAAAGAAACTCATAGGTTAAAAGTGAAAGGATGGAAAACAATACTACATGCTCCAGCACCTCAAAAAAAAAAAAAAAAAAAAAGCAGGGGTAGCAATCCTTTTTGCAGATAGTCTAAACTTTAAACCATGACTGATCAAAAGAAACAAAGAAGGCCACTACATACTGATTAGGTGAAAAATTCAAGATGAAGAGGTAACACTCATAAATATGTATGTACCCAGCACTACAGCAGCAAGTTATATAAGGCAAACCTTAATGGACATGAAAAATCTAGTATCTAATACCACAATCTTAACAGGAGACCTTAACACTCACTTATCCGAAAAAGATAGGTCAAACAGACAAAAAGATAGCAAAGAAGTAGCAGAACTGAACTGGAATCTGGCACAACTGGACTTAGTGGACATACACAGTGTTCCACCCAAACACTTCAGAATACAGTTTTTTTCAGCTGCACCTGGGGTGTTTTCTAAAATAGACAACATATTAGTATATAAGTCATGCTTAAGTATATGCAAGAAAACAAATTATCCCATGCCTATTATCTGACCACAGTGCAATAAAACTGGAAATGACAAAAGAAACCACAAGAACTCCAGAAATACATGGAAATTAAACAACACTCTTCTCAACAACCAGTGGGTTACAGATGAAATTAAACGAGAAATTAAACAATATCTACAATTTAATGAAAATTCAAACACAACCTACTGGAATATATGGGGTGCGATGAAAGCAGTTTGTAAGAGGGAAATTTATAGCTCTGAACTCACACATTAAGAAAACAGAATGGGAACAAATAAATACTCTCATGGCACACCTAAACTGACTAGAAACGGAAGAGCAAGCAAAATACAAAGTCCAAAGATAGGAGGAAATTATAAAGATTAGAGCCGAAATTAATTCAATTGAGACACAGAAATCAAAACAAAGAATTAATGAATCAAAAAGCTGGTTCTTTGAAAGATTAAATAAAACTGATAAGCCCCTAGTTAACCTCATCAAAAAGAGGAAAGAAAGGACTAAAATTCAAGCAATAAGGAATGAAAAGTGTGAAATTACTACAGACACAGCAGAGATTCAGCAGATCATAGCTGCTTTGAGAATCTTTACTCTCACAAAATTGAAGACAGAGAAGAAATGGACAGATTCCTAGAAAAGTATAAATTACCCAAACTGAACCAAGAAAATCTAAGAACTCTCAATAACCCAGTAAACATCAATGAAATACGAAATGTAATAAAAAGCCTACCAACAAAGAAAAGTCCAGGACCTGATGGATTCATCACAGAATTCTACAAGAAATTTATAGAAGACATAATCCCAACACTCTTCAAACTCTTCAATGAAATCGAAAATGAAGCCATCCTTCCAAAATCATTCCTTGAGGCAAGTATTACACTGATACCAAAACCAGAGGGAGATGGAACTAAAAAGAAAACTACAGGCCAATTTTGTTCATGAACACAGACACAAAAATACTCAACAAAATCCTTGCCACTAGACCACAACAAATCATCAAGAAGATTATACACCACCACCAGGTAGGATTCATCCCAGGGATGCAAGGATGGTTCAATATATGCAAATGTATAAATGCAATATACTATATTAATAGAGCCAAAACCAAAAAATCACATGATTGTCTTAATTGATGCAGACAAGGCCTTTGACAAAGTTCAACTCATTCATGTTCAAAGTCCTACAGAAAATTGGAATAGAGGGCCTCTACCTCAACCTGAGAAAAGCCATCCAGACAATCCAACAGCTAACATAATACTAACTGGGAAAAACTGAAGTCTTTTGGTCTCAAATCTGGCACAAGACAAGGATATCCTCTATTACTACTCCTATTCAATACAGTTCTGGAATCATTAGCTACAGCCATTAGACAAGAAAAAGAAATAAAAGGAATAAGAACAGGTAAAGAAGTAAAACTATCACTATTTGCAGATGACATGATAATCTAGTTGGAAGACACAAAAGCCTCCACCAAGAAGCCACCAGAATACACAAATTCAGTAGTATAGCAGGCTACAAAGTCAACACACAAAGGTCAATAGCATTCCTCTACACAGATAACAAACACACTGAGAGAGAAATTAGAGAAACAGTATCTTTTAGGATAGATACCACTAAAGAAAATGAAATACTTAGAATTTAACTTAACTAAGGAAGTAAAAGACCTTTTCAATGGAAACTATAGTACTCTGAAAAAAAGATCCTAGAGGATTTCAGAAAATGGAAAGATTTCCCTGCTCCTGGATAGGAAGAACTAACATTGTGAAGATGGCCATACTCCCTAAATTGTTAATACAGATTTAATGCAATTCCTATCAAAATACCATTAACATAACTCACAGACCTGGAGAAATCAGTCCTAATATTTATTTGTAACCAAAAAAGACCCAGAATTTCAAAGATGATTCTGGGCAACAAAGGTAAAGCAGAAGGCATTACAATTCCTGACCTAAAGTTATACTACAAAGCTACAGTAATAAAATCAGCATGGTATTGGCAAAAAAAAAAAAAAAAAAAAAAGACCTGAGGATCAGTGGAATAGATTAGAAGATGCAGAAGCAAATACAAGCAAATACAAACACACTCAGCCACCTTATTTTTGAAAAAGGGGCCAAACATGCTTACTGGAAGAAAGATAGCTTCTTTAACAAATGGTGCTGGAAAAACTGGTTCTCTACATGTTGAAAACTAAAACTTGACCCAAGTCTATCACCATGCACTAAACTAAAGTCAAAATGGACTAAAGATCTAAACATTAAAAGAGAAACATTAAATCTCCTGGAAGACAAAGTGGGAAAAAATCTTGAAGACATCGGGGCAGGCAAAAAGTTCATGGACAAAAATCAAAATGCATGTTTAATGCTTGAAACCATCAACAACTGGGACCCCCTTCCGTTAAGAAGTTTTTACATGGCAAAAGAAATTACCAATAGCGTGAAAAGACAAGCCACAAATTTTGAAAAGATTTTAACTAATAAGTATTCAGACAAAGGTCTTCTATCTAGAATTTTTTTTTCTCTGTTTTTTTGAGACAGGGTCTCGTTATGCAGTTGAGGATGGTCCTGAGCTCACTTTTGTAGCCCAGGCTCCTCTAGAACTCGCACCAACCCTCCTGCCTCAGCCTCCCGAGTGCTGGGATTACAGGTGTGAGCCACCATGCCCAGCTCTATCTAGAATTTGTGAACAATTAAAAACTATTAGGATCCCAAAATTCAAAGACCCAATGCAGAAATGGGCATCTAAGATGAACACACATTTTTGAGAGAAAGAAATTCAACAAGCCTCTAAGTACATGAAGAAGTACTCCACATCTCTAGCCATTCGTGAAATGGAAATTAAAACAACACTTAGATACCATCTCACTCTAGAAAGAATGTCTATTATAAAGAAATCAACCAATAACAAATGCTGGAGAGGATGTGGGAAAAAGGTACCCTTCTCCAGTGCTAGTGGGAATGCAGATTGGTACAACCATTGTGGAGAATGGTGTGGAGGATCCTTAAAATACTAGAACTAGAAATTGCATTCAATCCAGCTATCCCTCTACTGGGAATTTTCCCAGAAGAACTGAAAACATCATACCACAGTGATATTTGTGCACCTATGTTTATAGCAGTCCAATTTGTAATAGCCAAATCTTGGAAACAACCAAAATGACCATCATTTGAAGAATGGTTGAAAAAGATAAGTTATTTTTATACAATGGAATATTACTCAGCTATAAGGAATTATAAAGTGGAAGACTTCATGTACAAATGGAAGTACATTGAACATATACTCATAAATGAAATAAACCAGACCCACATGTGTATATATCATATCATCTCCCTAGTGTAAGAATTCTAAAGAAGAAATAAAAATGGAAGGGCATAACACAGCTGAATGGAAATCAAAGACTTAAGGATTGAACAACCAAGTGACTGGAAGCAGAAAAGAGAGTAAACATAGCAGGAACAAAACCATGCACTTATGTGCACAGGATGAATCAGATATTGGTCCTAAGAACCTTCAAAAGGTTTTTCACATTGATGATAGCAACGCGCAACATTAAAACTATGCTTGGTCTTTTAGACGTGTACTGCTTCTAATGTAAACTCCGTTACTGCTATACTGGTTGGTTAACAACAACAGCAACAGCAAAAAAGGTATTAACTGAGAGTAAGAAACTGGACAAAATGCCATAGGCTTGACAGGCTACAGTTTTGTACATCCTTGGATTTCTAAATGTCTGTGTAAAAATGTGTAACTGCTTTTATCATATTCTATGGAGATTTGTTAGAATATCAATGATTGATGGAAAATACCAATTTCAAGCTAAGTCTAAGATGTTTGATACTCAGAAAGACAGTGATGTTAAGCTCAATTACCTATGTTATAGAGTAATAGTATCATGAAGCTTCTCTGCTGGAGGGTTGAGAATGTAAGTTAACAAACAAAAAATTGGAGAAAAAGAAGGGCTACGAGGATAGCCAACAGTTTGGCCCTAGCCCTTTGAGGTCAGTGAGGACTCAGGACATAGGAGAACCTGTGCTGTAACATCCTATAACTCAGTTGTGTTCCAAATTTTCTGGTCAAGGAGATTATGGGACCTCAGAGGAATAGGAAAAATGAAGTACAGTGTGTCTAAGGAGAGACACATAGAGAAAAAATATTCTCAGGCTTTCACAGAAAGCAAACTGGTCAAGCAATGGCCGTGACTCATCCTGAAGGCTGATACTGACAACAGTTCTACAAAACACTGTACATGGTTCCAAAGTTAATCCTGAGGGGATTTGACCTTGGAAGATACAAAAGATGAATGTTTTGTTATACAGGTCTTGCTTTAACTTGCCCTTCATCATCCAGCAGAAAAGTTTAATTACAAGGCATAAAATGCAGAGCTGGATTAGTATGATGAGCTGTAAGAGGCTTACATCAACAGCCTCCAACATTGCCAGTTTCACCAGTAACCCAATACAATTATGGAACATTGGACTATGTATACAACTACTTCCTCTCAGTTCAAAGAGAAGAATTTTTTTCTTTCCTTACCAATGTCGATTAGAAAATTGAGCATGTTTACACCCTGTGATTTGTATAAGTACTATGAGGACAACAATATGCTATGTGTCAATTATTGCGAATGTACTATTAATGTGTTTTGAAACTATAATATTGTTATTTCTTATTAAAATGAGAAAAAAAAGAAAATATTTAAAAACCAGGGACCTCATAATGAGCCACATCCCTAGTCTGTTTTTTAAATTTTGAAACAGGGCTTTGCTAAGTGGCCCAGGCTGGGCTCACATTTATAATCCTCTTGTCTCAATCTCCAGGAGTGCTACGATCACAGCTATGTATTTGAGGTCAGCATGGGCAATTTAAAGAGAGTATCTTAAAAAAAAATGTACTGGGGAAATAGCGAGGTTCCCTAGTGTGTGTGAGGCTCTGGGCTCAAAGTGCAGGATCAAACACAAAAGAGAACTTCTATAACATAATAAAAGGTATTAGGCTGGGGAGATAGCCTGGCAGCCTAAGCACCTGCCTGGCAAGCACAAGGTCCTGAGTTTAATCCGCAGGTACCTCATGCAGCACCAGCCCTGGAACACCAGGCGCACTGGTATGCACCTGTGATTCCAATGCTGGGGACACTAAGACAGGAGGATTACTACAAGTCTGAACTATGTACAAGACTCTGTGTCCAAAAATAAATTAAATAAAAAATAAAAGGCATTTACAAAATACTTTTTTGTTGTTGGTATGGGGAACTGAACCCAGGAGCTTTCACATAGTTTGGGGCAAGCACTCCACCACTCAGTTACATGCCCTAGCCCAGAACAGTAACAGTGAAGTAGTAAAAGGTCTCTCCTTATATCAAACAAGGAGAACCCATTTCTTTAGATGATATTATGGTGTAGTCCTAACAAAACAAAGGTATAGGATTTGGAGAAAATTATGATCATATATTTGAGTATAAAACTTCACAATAAATTGAGAAGGTTCCACGTATATCTTAAAGAAAATGAATGGTTGTTGGCTATGGAGGCACACACCTGTAATCCCATAACTTGGGAGGCTCAGGCAGGAAGATCAGTGTGAGTTTGAGACCAGCCTGGGCTACAAAAGTGAGCTCAATGCCAGCCTGAACCACACAGTGAGACCCTGTCTCAAACACACAGACACACATACAAAGAAAATGAATGGCATTTCTATACCAGTATAACAAATGATTAAAACTTTTTTAAAAAGCACATATATTAGCTTGAGATGTAAGATACCTTAGACTAATGAAACATATATGAGATCCCTATGCCTGTGAGATATTGCCTTTGAGAATTTGTTCAAAAAATAGAAAAAGAGGAAATATACTTTAAGTCAGTCGTAGCAAACCTAGGGGATGTGTGCTGCAGTGGGCTGTTGGATATCATCGCAAGTTATAAAAGGTTCACTATCACTGCTCTAAGTCATTCTATGAGGCCAGCATTAACCTGCTATCCAAATAAGACTAAGAGATTGCAATAGATAATACAGGCAGTATCCTTTAAAGGACACATAAAAATCCTCAACAAAATCCAAGCAAATCAAACTCAGAAACATAAAAATGGCTGTACACCATGATGAAATAGGGTTTATTTCAAGAATGCAGTATTTATTATCTGTGAAACAATAAATGTAATCTGCAATACCAACAGAAAAAGAAATCCACAAGATCATTTCAACCGATACAAAAAAAAGTCAACAAAATTTATTATGATAAAAACATAAATGGTCTAGGAAAATAGTTCAGTGGTAGAACACACTTGTCTACTGTGCAGAGTTTGATCCCCAAATTTGAAAAGGCAAAGCAAATAAAAAAGCAACTCCTCCCCAAATTCATTCTCCCACACACATACAAATACAAATGAAGAACAGAAAAGAGATTTTTCTTCTTGAGGGAACACATACCTAACATATTTAACGCTAAGATTAGATACTAAATCCCTAAGATCAAGAACAAAGCATGCATGTTTCTATTCAACACCAGTTGAGAAGTTCTAGTCAGGGTAATTTGGCAAGAAAATGCAACAGAAAGCATTCAAAGTTGTACATGAAAAAGTAGAAACTATCTTTATTTATGGATGATCCACGTATACTGAAAATCCACAGGAATCCACACATATATTTTTGGTACAGGGACTGAACTCAAGACATTGCACTTGCCAGGCAGGCGTTTAAGCCACTGACCTAGCTCACCAATCCATGAATCCACTCATATTAAAACACTATTTGAATAAATAAATCAGCAAGGTTGGAAGACACCAGAATATGAAAAATAATTCAATTTCAATCTGAAAATGAAGATGATTTTATTCTATAACAACATCAAAAAGAATAATTTATTTAAGAATAAATTTAAAGTACAAGATTTGCTGACTGATAACTATAAAAAGACACTCATGCTCAAACCCTCCCCTAGGCAATCTGAAGATTAAAGGTAGTCCCTACGAAACCCCCAGCTGGCTTTTTTGCAGAAACTGAAAAGCTGATCCTAAAATCCATATGGAAATATAAGACACTTAGAATAAACAAGTGTAATAAAGAACACAAACAAATTTTCTGATTTCAAAACGTAAAAGCTATAGAAACCAAGACAATGATACTGGCATAAGAACAGACACAAATGAACCAAATTGAAAACTCCTACTACATGACTTTAGATAATGGTATAAAGACAATTCAGAGAAAGGGTGATCATTTGGACAAATGGCACAGGAATAACTGGGTATCAACTTGAAAAAGTATAAAATGGTACATCTTCTGCTTTGGGAGACAGTTTGGCAGTTCCCTCCAAATGTTAAACATAGCCTCACCAAAAAAGAATGTGAAGGTGGGTGCACAGAAAAGGCTTCTACGTGAATGTATTACCCATGATGGACAAAAATGGAATCAACCCAAATAAATGTCTATCAAATGATGAACGGAGAAGCAAAACGTGTTAGATCCATACAGTGGAATATGTAGTCATTGAAAGGAACGAAATCTTGATCCATGCTATAACAGAGATGAAACTCAAAAATACACTAAGCCAACACTAGTCACAAAAGACCACATATTGTATTGCTACATTTCTATCAAGAAAAAGTCAATCCATATAGACAAAAAAAAAAAAAAAAAAAAAAAAAAAAAAAAAAAAAAAAAAAAAAAAAAAAAAAAAAAAAAAAAAGAGTAGTGGTTGCCAGGACAAAGGGAATAGAAAGAGACTGCTAACTGGCCAAGAGACTTCCTTCTGATAGAAATATTGTTTTATTATTTATTTACTTTTTTTTTTTTTTGTGGTACCAGGGATTGAACTCAGGACTCTGTGCTTACCAGGCAAGTGCTTATTCTACTGAGCTATCTCTCTGGTCCCCTAGATTGTAGTTCACTTGGTGAATGTATGTAAAAAAGAATGAAAAAAGGGTGAACTTTATTAGGGAACTCCAATGAAAATGTTTAATAAATACTTAATATCCCTATCTATGGATTCACTATTATTCAATCCAGTATCTGAGCAAAATTTTTTGTATGGAAATGGACCATGTTTAACATGCTAAGCACTACCAGGACAAAAGTGGAAGACACAAACTATCAGATATCAAGAGTTATAAAAAGCAGAACAGAGATATTTTTAAACTAGCACTCCCTGTGTTACTGTCTCAAATATAACACCACATATAGAGTTAAAATATTATCTGCAATGTCAATGTATTTTCATTCAAAAGTCAGGAGAAAAGAAGTCAAATGCAAGAGCAGAGAATTAGAAGTTATAAAAAACACTGTCCCACTTGGGACTAAAAGGCAGATGAGAGGGGTTTGTAGTTTTAAAAATGTGAACAAAGCCAGTAATGATGGCTATAACCCCAGAACTTGGCACGCTGAGGCAGGAGGATCACCATTAGCTCGAGGCCAGCTTGGGTTACACAATGAGTTCAACATCAATGTAAACTACACACAGCCAAGTTTTTGTCTCAATAAACAAGCAAAACAGAATGGAACAACAAAATGTTAACGAGAACCTTGGTAACACCACACTTCTGCTTGGTTGTTTACTAGAAGTGCCCAAAGACATTGGTTGACAGTGGTTCAAAGTAATAATCATGGAAAACTTGTGAAAGGAAAATTCAGCTCACATGACCTCAGGTGTGTAACTAACTCCCGAGTCAAAGAATCACCTATATATACAATAGAGGAAGAGTAATTTTATTCCTCACTAAGACCCACAACAAAAGCTTTAAAATGTTTTTTAGTTAATAAACAAATAAGCTTTTCATTGTCTAATGAATACAAACCTGTTCCTTTTCTAGAAGACCTGCCACCTTTAGTCACTGGTATTTTCTTCCTTACAGGTGGTGCCTGAAAAGTAGAGTGTTCCCTCCACCTTCGAAGCTGGAAATTAATAAATTTCCACATCATGAAAGCTTGGGTGATACAAATGGATGCCAGAACAGCAATTCTAAAAAAATTAAGAAATAAAAAATTAGTAGATAAAAAATACAGCCATCAAATAAATGTATTATAACATGCTTAGATAATAATTTAATGCTTTTTTCATTCTGTTGACAAGATAATCTTAATTGCTCCACTAATAAATTATCCTAGGTTTCAGTTTAATATTTTAATTTAGAAATAAAACTGTAACAGATACGTTGTAGGGAAAATGTATAATATACAGTGGTACAAACTGTATTAAACTGTACCTAACAGCCAAAACGTTGAAATTTCCAGTACTGAAATCCAGCTTCTGATTCTCTGCTCTTGCAAGGCCAAAACCAACAGTGAGCACTGAAAGAATCAAAGTCAGAAGTCTTCCCAAAACAAAAAGAACTGCCCACAGAGAAAATCTGTAAGAAAAATGTCATTAAGTCAAATCATGAAACCATAAAGCAACAAAATAGTTTATTAGAAATTAGATTAAAAAATCAGATTCTAATTGAGTTAAATGTATTTTCAAATATATCATTCTTCTGCAAAAAAAGTGCAAATTTTCCCTGAAGGCAGATGTCTGGGAAATGGAATACATCACATTTTTAAAGAGAAAAATAATATATATTATCCACTTAAGGTTTTAAGAATCTAACAGAAAAATCTGTTTAATTTTTTGTTTAATTCACCTCTTTTTTTTTTTTTTTAAAGTAGTTTCATTAGCACACATTTGCAGTACAGAATAATTATACTCATCATGGGAGCTTCATCTCTTTTTTGTATCAATAATACTGAAATGCCTCAGAAATAAGCAGAATAATTTTGAAAAATTCCAGAAAAACCCCAACCAACCAACCAACCAACCAAACAAAAAAACCCTTCTGTGTAGAATGCTATAAAGCTACAAAGACTAGGACACCAAATTCCCATTGCAGTCCTAGTTTTACTTTAAAAAGATTTCACACTTTCTACAATTTATACCTCTCTAATTTCATTTGGGTCCAACTTTCCCATGAAAATCTTTTAGTTTCTAAGGTTGTTTTATCTATTTTTCTTTTCCTTTTGAAAATTTACTTCTCTATCACTCCCCCCCCCCCAAAAAAAAACATGCAACAAAGCAGAAGTTTCAATGGAAAAATAAACCCCCAAAGCCTTGACGATTTCAAGTTCTAACATAATAATCTGAGAAAGACTTCATTGAGATTAAAATGCCAAGTATGAATAGTACTAAACAGCTTTTTGTTTTATGCTGCTATTAGTTTAAAAAGTAGTATGTTACAGGCATGAACCCTGGTAACCTAGGTGCCGTAAAATAACCTGCCAAACACAAAACAAAAACAACTCAGTAACTCACCCTTTCTGATATTTTTCATCACTAAAATAAAACAGGCGGGAAATGTGGAAAAGAAATTCAACAAAATAATGCAGCACCAGAAGAACAAGTCCCAGATGATTCAAGCTGTTGAAAAAAACACATTTCAAATAGAAACATTAATTATCAATTAAACTAGTATACTATCTGCCTTGACTACTTATATACCCAAGGAAAATCCCAACTCACTTCAAAAGATAAGCTCCAGCAATGTGAAAGAGGTAAAGACCAATGTAGACAAGCTGACGAGGAATATCTTCCTATAAACAGAAAAATACATATAGATTAAAACATGGTGAAATGCCTTTTTTGGTGGCACTGGAAATGAGCTGAGAACCTTGAGCAGATTCAATCAATACTCTACCAGTGAGTCAGCTATGTCTCCAACTTTTTCTTTTTAAATAGTAGTTAAGATGGAACTGAGGACTTTGTGCATGTTAAGCAAATGTTCTTTTTTTTTGTCTTTTTGAGACAGGGTCTCGCTATGCAGTTGAGGCTGGCCTTGAGCTCACTTTTGTGGCCCAGGCTGGTCTCGAACTTACCAATCCTCCTGCCTCAGCCTCCTGAGTGCTGGGATTACAGGCATGAGCCACCACGCCCGGCTAGCAAATGTTCTTACCACTGTGCTACTTCACCAGCCCTTTATTTTATGCAACATTTCTGACTTTTTGAGATAGGGTCTCAACCCACAGCCCAAGCTGGCCTTGAACTTGCTTTGATACTCCTGCTTCAGCCTCCTGAGAACATTTCTGTAAAGAGCAGAGTGGGGGACTGAAAACTGCACTATAAGAGAAGTAGGACACCTGAAGGCTGTTGTCTCCTTTAGCCTAAGATCTCATGCCATAGATGGCTTTCCTGAGATCCCTACAGTTGCCTAAGCTTGCCTAAGCAGGCGCTTTAGACTGCTGAGTCATCTCACTGGCCCTAATAGTCACATTTTTAATCTTATACTTTAACTCTTGTCAATTACAATAATTAAAACTTAAGATTAAAATTTAACTCTCTCATTTATGGTACCACCTAACTACATATTTTTTCTGATCAGTATCTCTGTAAACCCAAGTATCCAGATTTAATTTTTGCTTCTTTATTCCTTTAGTCCCGACCTGACTTTGTAATTCTGGTTATCTCAAAACAGTTTTTTAAAAATCTAAGTCAAAACCTACTACCAGACTGTGAATCACCTTAAGAATCCCATCAGCCTCATTTAAAATATGAAAACAGAATTTTAAAGTCAGTGTGCAGTTAATTTTATTATGAAAATCCAGATTTTACACACATACACTGAATTATAAGGTAAACCTTGCTTTGCATCTGGGTTGCAGTTAAAATGTTTACAGAACAGTGACAGTGATAAACTCAATATATGCTTGTGGATTAAGCACCTCTACTGTTCCTGCTCTGCCTGGTTTGGACTATTTTCCTCACTTGTATTATTTATTCATAACACTTAACACTACCCTGGTTACTACTCCTGTAGTACACCGACTAATTAAAATGATGAACATGGTGGGCTGACGCTGGCAGACTGCACTGTGTTTCCTGGAACCTCATTACACAGTCTCCTGCTTCTGGGACCTACTACTGCTCTATTTCTCCCTGAGTATTTCTCAGTGGAAACTCCTCCAAATCTTCTGAGAAAGAGTAGAGATTCCACTTCTCAAACTGAAAACATTGCTTTAGTAAGAATGGTAGAAAAAATAAAATATTAGGTAGAACACAGAGGACAGTCTGAAAAGTATTACAAATAAGAATGTATTTTAAGAATCTCAAAAAAGATACCAAGTTTATAATGGTTCTGCCAACTAGAAAAGTATTTCTAAAAATAAGTGCTCTTATGATCCTTTCTGTGTAATTTTCATATTTCCAAAGAAGCATTTTTCCTAACAAAAGGAAAGAGAGGAAAGAAATGGTACTGAGATAAGATGTTAGTTACCCGTGAGGGATTCTTTTTCTTCCCTTTAGAAGAATCTCAGTAGAGTTCACTTGTGATGTTATTGATGCAACTGGATGTGCTATGAACATAAAGTTGCCCTGTATGTATGAAGTGCCAGTGTTTCCTGAAGTATGGCTTATCATTGGTATGGTCCAAAATGATTTATTAGACTGCATACAACAAATACTCTAATCCTTTAATCTTATTAAAATGCCACAAAATAATTTTATACAAAGTAAAGATATACTGAGAAGTATGAGTTGGTAGTATATAAATATGGTAAAACAGAATGGAAGCATTTAAGCGTAAGCATCATCAATGCTCTAATTCCTTCAGATGTGAGGCAATGCTTCAAAGTTGTAATGAGAAAAGAGATCAAAGGAATTGTCAATATTTATGAGATCTTTTGTTTTTAATTACTGACTGAACTCATGACCTAGAAATATGAATTAGTCAATGCAAGAAAAGTTATAAAAACTATTTTACAGTAACTTATTAGGAAGATTCTTAAAATTTATTTTATTCATTTATTTATTAGCTTTTTTCTAATAGGGTCTCGCTATGCAGCTCAGGCTGGCCTTGAGCTCAATTCTGTAGCCCAGGCTGGTCTCAAACTCACACGAATTCTCCTGCCTCAGCCTTCCAAGTGCTGGGACTACAGGTGTGTGCCATCACATCTGGTTAAAAATTAATTTTAAAGAAGCTTAAGCAGGGTTATACATAATCATTTATCAAAGAAAATTACCATTTCTGAAAATCTAAAAATTACAAATTACAAACTTCATTTCAAAAAGCCATTTGATTTGTTTAATCTTTTGTCTTCAGATCTCAACTTGACATGTCAAGGCTGTACTTGGCAGCAGCTAAAGGAAAGATCCCATCACCAACTTCTAAGCTCACAACTACCAGATATCTAAGCTTTTAAAATAGCATCTGGCGAGATGGCTCAGCGGTCTAAAGCACTTGCTTAGGCAAGCTTAGGCAGCCGCAGGGACCATGGATCGATCCCTGGCACCATATGCTGTGCCAGCCCCACACCCAGGGCGGAGCCAGCCATAATATAAAAAATAAAATAAAATAGCATCTAGAGCTTTAAGGACTGAAGTTATCAAGAAACCTTTTCCTAAATAATAGTCTCTTCAGCTGTATACAAATTGACTAATACGTCTAAAGAAATGTTTATATATTCAAAACTTACCACAGAAGAAGTAAAATGCTACAAGGAGTGGTAGGGATTGTGGCTAACTGGAAAATATATACCCTAAAAATGGCATTCTCATATGAAAACACAGTAGTAGAATAGGTAATAGACCATGCCATCCATCCGTCCGTCCATCCGATCGTCCGTTCATCCATCCATCCACCCATCCATCTATCCATCTATCCAACCAACCATCTTCACCCACCCACTCACCTACCTACCTAACCTACCTACCTACCTACCTACCTACCTACCTACCTACCTACCTACCTACTTACCTACCTATATGAGGAATTGAACTCAGGATCTTACGCTTGAAATGCAGGCATTTGTGCCACTGAGTTACATCACTGGCTTATACCACAACTATGTATTTGGTACAGCTCGCACTCATAGTGATTCTCCTGTTTTCAGCCTCCCCAGAACTGAGACTACAGATAATCGCCACCATGCTCAGTCTTGGTGGCCAGCTCAGTGCAGCTGGGGGTGGGGCCAGCACTGTATTTGTGCTTGCCTAAGCAGGTGCTTAGACTGCTGAGCTATTTCTGTAGCCCTATACCATGACTTTTAAAATAAGAAGTTTTATCCAGAGAAAAGCAGTGGTTAGCATCCTTGCCCCAGGCTAAATGTCCCCAACACTTGTCCCCTTGGTGTTGCAACCTCACTAGTGTAGTGTGTTCACTCATCTGAGACCAACATGAGACCTCACCTACTACTGTGCTCATGGGGCACACATATATGTGGGATGTGGCAAATGGGAGGAAACATAGGAAGCTGGTAAAGCCTGGCCTTTGCAGAGGGAGCTCCTGAAACCAATTCATTGGCCACACAACAGTGGCTTATCAGTGCTCTACAAATTACAATGGATAGGCCATAAGAGTGGCTAAGAAAAAGCTATTTTTGCTTTTAAAACCATTTTTATGTCATCCTATGTTATTACATAAATTAACTTTTTCTACCAGGAAACCCACTTTAGTTAGTATTATCTTGAAACTTAAATAGAAAAATATATACAATGGAACTGAGTTATCAGAAAAGCTTTTTCAATCTGTATGTGTACTGGAGAGCAAACCTGGGGCCTTCCATTGAGCTGCAACACTAGTCTTGTTATTTTTTAATTTGACATACGTATTCTGAAATCATTAAGTTGCCCAGTCTAGGCTGAACTTTTGTAGTTTAATCTTCTATTTATTTATTTGATATAGGATCTTGCTACACAGCTCAGATTCATAGTGTTCCTCTTGCCTCCTCTGTGTTGGGATTACACATATGTGCCACCATACCCAATTTCAGTGGCAGGCACAGTGCTTGCAGGGCATGTGATACTGCAGATCAAACACAGGACTTGTGCTCGCCAGACAGGCACTTAGACCTCTAAGCTATCTCCCCAGCCATAGGCTGAATCTTTCCCACCCCTGCCTTCCTTTCTTTCCTTTTTTTTTTTTTTTTTCTTTTAGGACAGGGTTTATAGGATCTACAGGATCTCATTACGTAGATCAGACTCGTAGTGAACCGCTGATGTTCAGCTTCTCAAAAGCTGGGATTACAGATGCATGCCACCATGCCCAGTCTCAAATTGCCATTTCAACATATCCGGGGAGGGGAGTGGCACGGCAGGCTGGGGATCAAACCCTGGCCGCTGTGTCTGCCTAAGCAGGTGTCATTGGCTGAATTTCTGATCAGCTTACATTAGTCTCCCAGGATGCAGTAGTTATAGGCAGGTGCCACCTCTCAAGTTCTTATATGTTCTTCTTTTTTTTTTTTTTTTGGTCTTTTTGGTCTTTTGAGACAGGCTCTCACTACGCAGTTCAGGCTGGTCTCAAACTTGCACTGATCCTCCTGCCTCAGCCTCCCAAGTGCTGGGACTACAGGCATGGACTACCATGCCTGGCTCAAGTTCTTATATATTCCTAATGTTAATGTTCAAGCAACTTGTAGAAGGATGAGATCACAGAATGACTTATTATTTGAATAGTCTCATTTTGTGGAAATTTAGTACATTTATTTTTTTACAGAGAAGAAACAGAACATTTTGAAAACAGGTTAGTAGGAGTTACAATAATTGATACATTGCCTATTGCTGTCTTAGTAGTAGTTGTTCAGTGTACAAGACACTGGCATGATATCTTGTCCAAACAATATTTTAACACAAAACTTTTTTTACAATGAACTAAGAGAAACTAGCACTATTACTACCTTATATAGCAAGCTGTATACCTTCTCTGTACAACTATATAACTATCTGGTGTATAAATATATTTTTTTCTTTTTCCCTTTCTTCCCCATCAGTTTTTGCTTTTGAACAGTTCGTCTCATTCACAATATCTACTGTACATTTTGGGCTATATGCACTTGTTCAGTTTCTCATACTAGTGAGACAAAGTATACATTTATATAATAAATTTTAAAACCGTAACATTCCAACATTCTTGATTAAAAAGGATAAGCATATATATTGATAAACTGCTATTTTTTAAAGCAAATATATTTGACACTTCTGTACTAAAAAAAACTATCACAAACTATCATATGTATGCTCAAATATAAGGCAAAGACTCAAAGTTGCATTTAAAAAGTGTGGGCATAATGTTCATGAAGAATAGTAAAACACCTATTTCTAACTTAATAGTTCTTCTATACAATTTTGTATAATCAAGTCAATTATGTATATATAGTTAGGTATAATCAAAGTAAAACTGAATATTGGAGATGTTAGCTGTTTCATGATACTCCAAAAATTTGTATGTTAAATGTGCTGAGAAACTTTTTTTTAAAAGACAAGATCTCTTGCTATGCTGCCCTGGCTGGCTGTGAAACCCAGGCCCCAGTAATTAGCTCATGTCAGTCTCCAATAATGGGGACTACAGATGTTCTGTCACCGTGCCCAGCAAAGAAATGTGTTTCATGAGTAACATGTAAAACTGTATGTCTTATGTGTACACAGCATATATGACTTAAATTTTCTCCACAGAAGAAACGAAGTTACTTGTCACTAATACATCTCTTGAACTGCTAATAGTTAAAAGAACACTAACAGTTTTCTTTTCCTTCTTCACTTATCTTTAAAATTGGCCTACAACCATCACTGTACTCATTTCTTCCAGTAGAGATGTCTTTTAAAAATATTTTTCATAGAGTAAATTTTAAGAAACTGTTTAACACATATGCAGCTGTTACTTTCAAATTATGTTAATTACTTGAAACAGTCACTTTCAACTGTCACATGTAAGTGTTAAAAATAGTTTCAGTTAAGTTCTAAGTTATGCAAATTATTCCATAAAAATTAGATTGCATTTCTGGAGAAAAGTCATGAGACAGGCACTACAAAAAAACTTTACCAACTAAAATGAACAATTATTTTGGAATGTCTCCCTTATCAAGGTCAATGAAATTATGCAGGCTAGGATTCATAATAAAACCCAGACGTATTATGCCCAATGGCATCCAAACAACTCAAGAAAGTTTAAAATATCTGAGCTATCAAATTAAGACATCAATCTAACACAACTTTCTACAATCATAGAAGAAATATTTTTCACATCTCTTTCATCACAAATGGTAGGTACTAGCCACATACAGCTTATGAGTATCAGAAAATGGTTAGTGTGACAGACAGGGAAATTTTTTTCGAAATTTCATTTTAATTTAGGCATTCTAGTTGCTACCATTTTGGCAGTACAGTTCTGGATTATCTATAATCTACAGTAGGAGTTTACTAAATATGGAAGGGCTCCTAGAAACCAGCAGTTTAATAATTTTATCTTAAGAGTACTTTGAGGTCAAATATTTAAAAATAAATGCAGACCTTAATCCTAATTCTTACAATCAAATCAAATGGAAAAACATTTTACTTTTTAAAAATGCCACCCGCAGAACTTGTACGCCACAGCACATGGACTCTGCTTTGGTGCTTTTTTCTAATTACATCAGACATTATTGACAGACATGGACAACACAAGGGTTTGCACCACAAGTTAGTTACCTGCAGCACACATAAAAATAAGTGGCTTTGGGGAGGACATATACACTACTAGTCACTGCCATAATTCTACTTAGGGAAAAAAAAACTTAGGAAGACTTAAAGGTGGGGGTAAAGAAAAAGAACATTTCAAATGCTTAACAATGTATGTGTGTAAATGCACACAAACATACACTCACACTTCTGACAGGGACTGAAACAAATCCCCACTTAATTCAAAACCTGGTCTTAATAGTGATTAGTAAACAATCAAACTCCCTTCATCTATACTCCTCCCCACTTACTTAACTTCACCAGGTATTATTCTGAAGTAAATATCACATAATATACCATGTATGAAGATAAAAAAAAATACTTCCCCAAAGAGAGGGAATAAGGGTGCTTAATTTATCAGAAGGAAAGGGCATTCTAGAAAAAAAGAACTGATGTTAGGATTACACTGAGTACAGTGTGAATACAGCTTAAGAAAAGATCAAAAGGAGAGATCTTTAAGAGCACAATCATGTGCTTCAGGTTAAAGCAGCAAGGACCTAGTATAGGTTTTAGGGGGTAAGAACTACTTAATAGAAATAAAGTTAACTTTTTGATACCACAGGTACTTCTGACTTCAGAAGTACCAAGGATAAAAGCAAGAAAGGAGGTTACTGCACTGCCTGAGCACATTGCTTGTTTAAACAAACATCTTTCCCACATGCTAAAAAGGGAATGTTCCACCCATTTCGGAAAGGCTTCTCTGGTGAATATTTAACCATGGTTTGCTTGGCTTTTCTCAATGCTGAATTTTTCTTTGGGCCTCATATACAGAACAGTTACAATCTTTTTCATTTTTGTGAATAAATCACTAAGAATATCAATAAGATGACAGTATCAATTTTAGAATCTGCTTAAATTTTAATTACTAATATAATTTAAAAATGAACAATTAACATGTCAAATATAAAAGATCCCTAAATCAAAATAATGACTGAAGTCCAAGAAATTGATTTTAGTCTCAGTGGAAAGGGAGTAGCTGGGCGAATGATAGGGGAAGAGTTGAGTAAGAACAAAGACGGAAGAAAATATTTAATTTTAGAAAGGCTTTTCAAAAATGGGGGTGGGGGTGGGGTAAGGGGGAATTTTTAAAACTAAAAAAACCCAAAAACAAACAAACAAAAAACCACCCAGCTTACCTTTTTCGTTTTCTGGAAGTAGAGTTCAGGGAAAGCATGAAACCAGTAAGCCAACTGTGATATGTAGAAAAACTTCATTTGAAATCTGTGTAAGAAAGCAAAAAATATCTTTTATAGCATGGTATTTTTAAAGAACAAAACAAATATGGAAATCAGAAAACTCTAAACAGCTACTTTTGAGTTCTTATTTCGTATAATACCCACATCTGTTTAAGCAATTCTTTAGCAGCTACTTTCCCCTACTGCCCTCTCCACACTCTCCACAATCAGTTGGTTCCCCTGCACTAACAGGCAAAAGGCAGCTGCAGAAGTCTGTTGGGTGCAGATTACGTGGGGAGCCAGAATTCTCTTTTTGCTATTAATATTGACTTAGTAGGTCCTGATGACTACTGAAAGCACAAGGAACATGGCCAACCCACCTCTCTGTAAGGCTCTCATCAGAAGTGAAAACAAGGGAAAGACTGACATGAAAGTGAATGGACCTAGATTAATAATTGCTCAAGACATGATAATCTTAATTTTATTTTCCCTTTAGGAAAATAGTAATTTTACCTAATTGAAACATGAAGAGGCACTTAAGCAGAGGCAGAACCAGAAAAGAGAGGAATAAGGCATAAGATGGTTCCCTAGAAGACAGAGCCTACATTACTCTAGAATCAAATCTCCTCTTCACATTATAGTTCCCTAGTCTTCCTGGTGCCTCTTTATTTTCCCTTTTCCTCTTCTCCTGAAGTCTAAAACAGAAAATTCAAAGCAACTTTGAAATAAACTGGGGAGTGGAAGTTATAGGCCCACATTAGTATGATGTTTGTGACCCTACTTTATAAAAGCTCACTGAATTTTTAAAAATTAAAGCATGAGGCAGTGGTGTGAATATTACTGCTAGACTTAAAAGATACGCATGGTTATATATTCCCTTTCCTTCAGATCTTTAGCTACAGTTCTCACATCATGATGCAGACAGTGAGTACTGTCTTGGTGACATGCACCTTACAATCAATATACAAAGGTTATATAATGAAAACAAGAGATAATCCACATCCCTATCTAGGCACATTACAGTCTTAGTGAGTGAGGACACAATATAAAGATGAGACTACAGATATTAAAAAAAAAAATCACAATCCCTAAATTTTTAGATAAGAAACTGGGAGTGGAAAGGAGCAAAAGTCGAGATGGATCCATGAAGAGAAAAGGAAGAGTACATTAAAATTAAGATTATTGCTAAAATCATTTATTTGGGGCTAACAAAGATGTTGAAATGCTATAAAACACAGAGCAACATGTTTCTTGTGCCAGTCTTATGCCTATCTTATGTATTGTTTACCCTAAGGAGGATAACCAACAGTGAGTTTTGCTTATTTGTAATAGGACTATGGTCATATTAAGGATAGCTGGGTGGCATTGTGCCTGCCTGGTAAGAACAAGCTTAAAATTGATTCCCAGTACAAAAACAAAACAAAACAAAATCTTGGTTAAAAATGACTCACGTCATGAGGTTATGAGGATAAGCTCTCCACAAGATTGTTGGGTCTGATATGTAGTTTTCCTAAGACAGAAACATAATTTTTAGCCTATGAGTATCATGGAAAGATTTGTATCCCGTAGCAGACTCTGAGCCCATTTATGCCTTTTTAGTTTAGTTGTTTTCAGTACAACTTGAATTGCTTATTTCAGCACAGTAAAAATCAATGTGAAATACACAAATCAAGAAGTAATTTCTGACTATCAATTATTTTTCAATCTAGTAGAGAAAAAATTACATATATACAAATAAACATAAGCAATCAATATTAACTGACTTTTTTCAATTTTTGTATTAGTATATTATTATGACACATAGTTAAATAGATTCAACTTGGGGGATTAGTACATATCTATTCTCCCCTCCACTCCCTTTCCTTCCATTTTCCCTATGCTTCCAAAGAACAAACTCTGATTCATTGATCCTTTGTATTGTTTACTGTTTAAGTCTCAATTTCACTAATTTCTTCTCTAATCTCTATGTTTTCTCTCCTTCTATTAATACTGTTCTTTCTAGGTCCTTGACATGCATCTTAGGTTATTGATTTGCAGCCACACTATTTTTTATGTGTGTATTACAATCATAACTTTCCTTCTCACAAATGCTTTCAATGTCCCACAGGTTCTGATGTTATGCTTCCACTGTCATTTGATTCTGGAAATGACTTTCCTAATTTTCTGTCATCTACCAATAATTCAGTAACATTATTTTAAACTACCAATAATTCAGTAACATATTTAAAGTACCTATGTTTGAATCATTTTTGTGGCCGTTTTTTGCTGATTTATAGCTTCATTCTGGCATGGTCCAACAGAATGCACTGGGTTACAATATTTCAATTCTGTATTTATTTAAGCATACTTTATGGCCTAAGATATGGTCTATCATGGAAAAGTTCCATGTTTCATTGAGAAAAAAATGCATTCTGTTGTTGGATGAAACACTGTATATAGCTGTTAAATTCATTTGTTCAACAGAGCCATTGATATTTCTTTGTTGGTTTCTGCCTGGCTGACCTAACTGTGAGAGTACAGTATTAAAGCCCCTGCACTGTGACTGTACTGGTGCCTACCTGCTCAACTAAATGGAATGTTAATAGAAGCAACAGCTGAGAGGGATGAATTTTTCCACACTTTCACTTTTAGTCTATTTACTTCCTTTTGGAAGAGGTGTGCCTCCTGTAAGTATTTTTTTTTTTTTTAAATTGCACTTTACTTTTTTTTTTATCCACTCTGCCAGTCTATTGGCATTAAAGAGTTCATAGACCTGTTACTATATCATCCTTCCAGGGCTGATCTCTTATTTTTTCTTTTACTTAAATATTTTCCAAGTTAGACGTATACTTTCCTTTGGGCTCTTTGTTGCTGACAGTCTCCTCATCTCTATCAAAAACTATTACTTCTTCATCAATTTTGAAGGCTAATTTTGCAGGACATAAAAGCCTGAACTGACCACTGTGTTCTTTTAGGGCTTGAAAACTTAGCTTCAGGCTCTCCTGGTCTTTAAGATTTGTGCAGAGAAATCCAATTATTTGGATGGGCACGTCTTTTTAAGTTCCCTTGCGTTTCTCTAATAGCTCTTAGTATTCCCTCCTTTTGCTGAATTTCTGGAATTTTCATTATGATGTACCATGGAAAGGTTCTTTTCTGGTCTTTTTAGGTTGCTATTTAGGGTTCTATCTGCCTCTTGAATGCAGAGTTATTCCTCAAGATATGGGAAACTTTCTGCTGTGATTTCAGTGAATAAAGCTTTTATATTTCTGAGGCATCTTCTAATTTTTCCTTTTTCCCATAACCATCCAACTCAAATTGGTTTTCAGGGTTATCACTCTGAACCTGTGACCTTCTATATCTAACTTGACTTCTATTTCTAATATTATCTTCACATTGCTCAAGTTTGTTACCCATGCTTTCCACTGATTTTTTTCTTTTTTTGGTGGTACCAAGGATCAAACTCAGGACCTTGTACTTGCCAGGCAAGACTTATTCCATTGAGCTATCTCTCCAGCCCCTTCCACTAAATTTTTAATATCAATTTGTTTTCTTTTCATAGTAATTCTTTTCTGAAGTGCTTATTCATGTTTTATATTATCTTGTTTAGCTCCACTAGTTTGGCTTTTCTTTAAACCTGTCAAAATATTTTGGTAAAATACTTTGTTTAGTTAAATCCTGTTGGAATATCTTATACATTTATATTTCCTTTTATTTCTTCAAATATTTTCACCATGTGATTTTCAGTTAACTTTTCTTATAGCTTCCTCTACTTTAGTGTCCATGAGAACAGCTTTCATGGAATTAGGCAATTTAGGGAACACTTTGTTGCCTTGCTTTCTTATGTTTCCGTTGGTTTTGATCTGTGGGTTAAAGATCAGAGAAATTGTCACTACTGCGGAGATCCTAAATTTGGTCTTCTGTAATATAACCTTCGGTTTAGTTATGTTTTGGTGTTTATATTGTTCAATCTATTTAGCATATTTGTATGCCTTCTTGTGTTCAGTCTTCTGGGTTGTTTAACATCCAGTACTAGTTGTATTTACAAAGGCAGGACCTCTTCCCTGAGAAAGTAGGTTTAGTACTGCAGCGCATTTTCCCACTGTTTTATTTTCTCACAGAATTCTTTTATTTTTTTTAAAAATTAATAGGATATATACTCATACTATATTTTGCAAGCTGGGCTTGAACTCTTTATCCTTTTGCCTTAGTTTCATATCCAGGATTACAAGTATGTTCCACTGCATCCACTTTATAAGAAAATATTAGGCAAGAAGTTTAAATATATCAATCAAGTATTATTACAATAGCCGAGGGCTGGGGAGATAGCTCAGTGGCTGAAGTATCTGCCTGGCAAGTGCAAGGACCTAAGTTTGATCCTTAGTACCACCAAAAAATAAGATAAGATATGATATGATAAGATAGAGGAGCAAAATGCAATTGAACACTCAATTGAAAAGTTATGATGTATCTCCAACATTAAGAGTTGTACCCTAGAAAATATACTGTCAGCTATGTACCTTAACATGGTAAAAAAGATTATGTATTCGACTAACTTAAAAGTATCTATAAACCATGGGACACAGTATAAATTTGAGGGGATGTTATTACAAATACTAAAGTTGATACTGAGTCCCCTTTCCACAGTAATACTAGAGGTTTTGATTTCATTATCCTCAAAATTATTTATGTTGTTTGGAAGGTGACAACTAGTATGACCTGCTAATAGCATCACCAATATATTTTTTGCTCATAGATACAAAAAAATGACTACAAGGTATAAAGATATTATCTATAATGACTAAAAATGTATAAGGCTTCCTGAAACAGTGAAGAGCTTAGACTGTTTGCTATTAGAAATTGAAAGAAAGCCGGGCGTGGTGGCTCACGCCTGTAATCCCAGCACTCGGGAGGCTGAGGCAGGAGGATTGGTACGAGTTCGAGACCAGCCTGGGCTACAAAAGTGAGCTCAAGGCCAGTCTCAACTGCATAGCAAGACCCTGTCTCAAAAAGACAAAAAAAAAAAAAAAAAAAAAAAAAAAAAAAAAAAAAAAAAAAAAAAAAAAAAAAAAAAAAAAAAAAAAAAAAAAAAAAAAAAAAAAAAAAAAAAAAAAAAAAAAAAAAAAAAAAAAAAAAGAAATTGAAAGAGAAATTTATCACTGAAATTCTTAATTTATACTAGTTCTTTAACACAGTTCCTAATTTCAGATGTGAAAGGAGAACAATACTAGGGATGGATATACTTACAGAAACCAGAATGAATGTACCCCAAACACAAGCAAAAAGGTAGAATGCACTAAGCTGACCAGATTCATTAAACTTGCTGTGTTTCGTTTTGGAGAAGTGCATTCGCCTGTTAATTTTCTAAAAATAAAAACATCTATTAGTAATAAAGAATAAACTGCAAATACATCTGTCATAGAATGGAGAATAAGTGCTTTATAAAGTATAGATTTCTCAGATTAAATACTTACATCTAATACATACTCTTGAATTATGGCATGAACAATTATTGCCACCAGCATGTAGAAGAAAACTGTAGCCAAATCTTTGATACCATAGTAATAAAGGGATGCTGGTTCTGTAGCTTGTTCTTCTAAAAGTCAAAAAGGACACACATACACAAAAATATACGTAAGGATATAAAAATAGCACTAGTACAACATAGTTGTGGAAAGAAGTGAGAATGCTAACCTAGTAAACTTTTATAGAAAAATTCTAGGCAATTTGCTCTCCGATATCTTGAGTTTTAGGGGGCAATGGAAACTGAATGACTGAAAACCTGGAGCTTCAGAAATTACTTACAAAAACTTGACACACGACAGTAAGAATTATCAAATACCAATAAACAAAGGAGGGAAGGCTGCACTCAATGAATTGATATTGGCACAGAGAAATATTTCATGTTCATAAAATTATACTTGGCCTATTTGCCTGTTTTCTTTTTTTTTCTAAGAACTTCAATTTTTCCTTCAAACTCGAGACTGTAATTCTGAAAGAAACTGATTTGACCTTTGATTTAGTTTTGATTTAGAAGCAGAGAAACAACTGCTACTTAAAATTTTTATATTTATGTATTTATTTATTGAGGTACTAGAGATAAAAACCGGGGGGTACTACAACTGAGCCCCTTTCCCAGTCCTTTTCATGTTTTATTGTCCACTAAATACCTATTTGTACATGCAATCCTAATTTAGCTTCCCAAAGTATAGGGATTATAAGTATGTGCAACTGGTCTCGATCAAACTGTCTTTAAATCTTTGCTATTGCTATAATTTTTTAAAATAAATCTTAAATACTTATAAAGTGCTGACACTTGTTCTCGAGCTTAATGTTTATGGGAATCATTTAGATAAGCTTCTTTGGCATATTCTTTAAAGAATATATATTTAGTACAGGATCTACAGGGTCTCATTACACAGATTGGACTCGTACTGATTGTTTTCAGCTTCCCAAGGGCTGGGGTTACAGGTGCACATCACCATATCCAATCTCAATCTGTCTCAGTGTACCCTGGGGGCTGGGGCAGGCATAGCACACTACAGATGGAACCACGGTCCATGTGCCTGCCTAAGCAGGTGCTTTAGTTCACTGAGCTATCTGGCTGGCCCTTCTCTAGCATATTCTAATTTCTAACCACCATTCCTCACTTATGCTAGTTAATTATAGTACTGTATTTAACCACAATCAATTTCCTGTAACAACTGGATTTTTACAGTATAATTTAGAAATAAAACTTTTGCAGTAAAAACTGAAAGTGTAGCTGGGCGTGGTGGCGCATGCCTGTAATCCCAGCACTCGGGAGGCTGAGGCAGGAGGATCGGTGCGAGGTCCAGACTAGCCTGGGCTACAAAAGTGAGTTCAAGGTCAGCCTGAACTGCACAGTGGACCCTGTCTCAAAAAGCCAAAAAACAAACAAACAAACAAAACAAAAACAAAAACAAAAAAAACCAAACTGAAAGTGTAGTTTGTAATTTCTAAAGCATGTTGATATCCTCTCAAATGAATGTAATTGATAGAGCACAGCAACAACAAAAAAATGAAAATAAGCTTAAAGGGATTGCTATTCAAGATCTAAATGTAATTTGGAGGTTCAAAAAATTGAGCCTGAACAATGTCTATAAAAGCCTTGAAGAATGACATTAAATACATTAAAAAATCTAATTTTTAGAATTTTATAAATATATAGGAAGCCAGAGAAGGCAGTTAAAAAGTTCTTTGACAGAATTTTAAGCCCCCTCTCAAAAATATAGTCAAAAACATAAGATTTTTGATGTACAAAAATCAAAATAATTTTTGGTGTAGTCACAGACAAGATTAACACAAAACCTAGTTCTAATGAATATTTCCAACTTTGTTCAATTGGACTGCTAATTAAATAGAAAATTTGTAATGAAAATTACTTACCTGATGCAGGGAGGGTAACATTGTATTGAAGAGTAACAAAAATGATAGAAGCTTTTGCTGTTATCTATAAAGAAAAGAAGAAAAACAACATTCATTTTCTCTTTTTTCATTTTATGTATTTGGTACAGGATCTTCCTACACAGTGTGGACTTGTGGTGATCCTCCTGTTTTTCAGCCTTCTCATCGCTGGGATTACATGCATGCATCACCATGCCTGGACTCATTTGCTGGCTCAGCGCTCCCCAGGAGTGGGGCCGGTATGGCATGTAGGACGAAGGATCGAACCCTGGTCCGTGCTTGACAAAGCAGCTACTTAGTCTGTTCAGCTGTCTCGCTGACCCCAGGAGTCAATTTTCTGGCCCTCCTTAAAGAAACAGACCAATTTTGTCCCCAAGTCTAAGAAGCAAGGACAGCTTAGTTTCTGTGCATGCTGACAGGCACTATGGGAATTTCTGGTAATTCGCACAAGTATTCTTCTGCAATTTAGACAAGATTATGTAACTCATCCTTAAAATTTCAAAAACAATGGGCTATACAACGAAAATAAAGATTTTACCAAGAAAAATTTTAGGTATCAATTTTTAAAAAGAAGAGGAAGGTCAGCATAAAAACAGAAAACATGCAGGGCTTATCTTCCAAACCCTTGGCAGTTTAACGATCAATATTTAATTGATTTGACTGTTGGCAATAAGCAGTTAGAACAGAAAAATTAAACAGCTACTACGCATCATAGGCACCAGGCAAAATGCTAGACAAGAAAGGCTAAAGTAACGACGAATGAAGTAACTGATGACAAAGAGTCCAACTGTCTCTAGAAGACAGGTAAACAAACTGTTACAATACTATAAAAATCAGTGTTGGGGCCGGGGAGATAGCACAGTAGAATAGGTGCTTGCCAGGCAAGAACAAGGGCCTGAGTTCAATCCCTGGTTCTGAAAAAAAAAAAAAAGTTTTGCTGGCGAGATGACTCAGTGGTCTAAAATGCCTGCTTATGAAAGCTTAGGTCAACTGCAGGGACAGTGGTTCAATCCCTAGAATCACATGCTGTGCCAGGACCACCCCCAGGGCAGGCTGAGCCAGCCATAATAAAAACAAAACCTTAGCTGGGTGTGGTGGCGCATGCCTATAATCCCAGCACTTGGGAGGTTGAAGCAGGAGGATGGCTGGGAGACCAGTCTGGGCTACAAAAAAGAGTTCAAGGCCAGCCTGAACTGCATAGCGAGACCTTGTCTCAAAAAGACAAAAAAAAAAAAAAAAAAAAAAAAAATCAGTGTCAGCACTGTTCAGTCAGTATTCAGGATAGATGACAAACTGGCACTGTTGGAAAACCTTTCTACTTAGATCTTTCAAGCTCACACCTTGTGCTCTGTATTACTATTGTGAAAATAATATGCAGTGTATCAACTGTTAAAACAATTAGTGTTTATTGAAAGTGTTAATGTTTAATTGTTTGATCAATCTTAGCTAGAGTTTTTATTTTTCCAGAACCAAGGATTAAACTCAGGCCCTTACGCTTGCCAGACAAGCGTTTATTCTATTGAGCTATGTCCCTAGCCCTGTTTGATCAATTTTATATACCTATATCTATTAACCTAAACTGATCCAATGATGAAAATATGTAATATAACCATTGTTAAATTAAAAAAATACATAAATATGACAACAACAACAAATAAAACAAATACTCTGCTATGATTCTATTGATTTGTCCCACCCATTACAAAGTAAACTCCAGGAATGCTGGGACTATGCTTGTGCCTGCGTGCCACTTATGTACAGTGCTAGCACTGGGTCTGACATGTACAAGGTAACTGATCAATGCTACTGAATACCAGGTAGAATACCGATTAGAGTAAGCATACAAACCAAAGACAGGGGATCTTCAAGAGACCAGATAATTAAGGCTTAAATTCAGGTAGTGGTAGTGGGATAGAAAAAGCACTTTGGGGGCATTGTAAGGCTTGCTAAGCCAGAAATTCTTTAATGGCCACAGTCTGTACAACCGAAAAGCAGTATTATTAATAAAAAAATGGAATATAAGAACAGCAAGTTTTGGGTAAAAAAAGAAGAAACTGAGTTTTAGATGAACTAACCAACATTCCCAGGGTGGAAAGAGCCTCAGGCAACTTAAAGCTAAGTCTAGAATTGAAGGCTGGTTCCCAACTGCAGCATTACTTTGAAGTCTTCTGGCATTAGGGCTGTGTCCTCTAAAGTCTCTCACTTCCCTGACAAGAAATGAATAAATTTGGATCCATCACGTATTCTGTATCATTACCTGCTGCTTTGTCAAAGGATCACAACCAACAGGATCATCTGAAAACAGACTAAAACCTCCAAAACTGTGAGCCAAAAAAAACCACTTTCCTCCTATAAACTGATTATCTCAATGGTCAGAGAGGCAAAATGAGAAAAAGACAGACTGGTATCTCAAAAGTCTGAAAAATTTTAGAGATGTAGTTAACAAAGGCAGAGTTTCAAAACAGATGTGTCAGGAGAGTGCAGCAAACTAGATTATTTAGGAAGTCATCAGTATCCATGGTTTGAGTAAGTCCAATGAAGTACTGAGAAGAACAAGCAGATGCAATTGACTGAAGAATACAAAATACACAAAACAATGCCTAGTAGATGCCAGGTCAAGACTTATGTTGTGTTCTTTCCCATCTTGCAAGATGGTGGGTAAAAAAACTGAGAAGCCAGACACTAAAGTGAAGAAACCTGAAGTCAAGAAGGATGCTGCCAGTGGTACTGGTAAAAAGGATAAAGTGAAGGCAAAAAAGACCAAAAAAGGGCAGCCCCACTGCAGCAGAAATCCTTTCCTGGTCAGAGGAATTGGTAGATGCTCCTGATCTGCTATGGATTCCAGAAAGGCTTTGTACAAGAGAAAATACACAGCTGCTAAATCAAAGGTTGAGAAGAAAAAAGAGAAAGCTCTTTTTATGATCACAAAACCAGTCAGTGGGGACAAGAATGGAGTTACCCAGGTAGTTAAGCTTTGAAAAATGCCTAGATACTTCCCTACTGAAGATGAGCCCCAAAAGCTTTTGAGCCCATGGCAAGAAACCCTTCAGTCAGCCTGTGAGGAAACTTGGAGCTAGCATCACTCCCATTACCACCTTGGCCACCCTTAGCGGACATCATGGAGCCATGGTCTTTCTGAAGCAGTTGGCCAGTGGCTTGCTACTTGTGACTGGGCCTGTTAACCTTAATCATGTCCCTCTACGAAGAACATACCGGGAATTTATCATGCCACCTCTACAAAAATTGTTATCAGCAAAGTGAAAATCCCTGAACACTTTCAAGGAGAAGTTGTGGAAACCCAGACACCAGGACAGTGAGATCACCAAGAGAGATATCAGATTTCAGAGCAGTGCAAAGTGGATCCGAAAGTGATGGACTCCCAGATTTTAGCAAAAATCAAAGCTGTTCTTCAGCTCTGAGGCTACATGTAATTCATTTTTGCTGACAAATGAAATTTATCTTCATAAATTAGTATTCTAAATGTCTAAGAACCTAATTAAATAATTGATACATTAAAAAAAAGATATGACTTTAGGACAAGAAAGGCAGAGATTGTGTATGGGCAACAGTAAAGATGCTGCGGAGAAGGGAGAAACGAAACACACAGGACAAAAGAGGGTAATGGCTAGAAGTCTACAGCAGCGAAGAAATTGTAAGGATGTAGTACTCTGGAGTGTTTCCTCTTACCCTGGGAAGAAGTTAATACAGGCTGTGCTTCCTTATCCAGTATCGCAAATATTGGTTTTTTAAAGTTATTATGATTTTTGGAATATCCACATATATATGAGATGAATGAGTAATGAGATTTCTTAGGAATGGAACCCAACTCTAAACACAAAATTTATTTACATTTCATATATAACTTACACACATAGCCTAAAGATAATACATCTTTAATGTGTCTGTTTTTACTACAACCTTTCATAAGTGGAATTCTCTTACAATCTTTGTTTCTTTTTTTCCAGTACTGGGGATTGAACTCAGGACCTTGTGCTTGCCAGGTAAGCACTTATTTTACTGAGCTATCTCCCTAGTCCTATAAGTGGAATTTTCTACATGTGGTATCACATGAGTGCTCAAGAAATTCTGGATTTTGAGTAATTTGGAGTTTGGCATTAACTACCCAACCTGTAGGTAATGGGACAGATAGAAATAATTTCACAAAAGGCAGGAAACCAAAGAAATCTGTATCTGATGAACTCATTTTCTCTGTGGGGAGAAATGGGGGCATTGCCAAAAATTAAGTATAATTAGGACCGAATGAGGACTATTTATATAACTCCTCTATGAAAAGGAGCTAGCTTGGAAAACTATAGGCATTATTGGACCTCACTAATTTCTGACTTTAGAAACCTGATTTATAATGTTATCTATCAACACAGATATGATTTCTGATAAACCTTATTGATCTGTGATTTGAGAGGTACAAAAAGGCAGAAACTATAGTCCTCCCCTTATCCATAATTTCACCTCTTGTGGTTTCAGTAAACCTGGCCAGAAGTACTTTAAAAATATTAAATGGAAAAATTCAGAAATAAACACAAATTATAAAGTATGTGTTTGTTCTCGGTAGCTTGACGGAATCTTGTGCTGCCTCTCCATCTATCCCTGGACTTTAATCACCTTTGTCCAGCTTATCCATGCATTATCAGAACTGTGGAGCTGGAGCTTGTGTTCATATAACCCTTACATTGTCACTCACCTTGCTTCATCTCATCATGCATTATACTGTCAGATGTATTCTAAGAGAAAGGCCATATTCATATTACTTTCATTACAGTATATTATCATTATTATAGCATATAGTTATTAGTCATTACTGCCCATTACTTACTGTGCTTTATTAATTTTTATCAACAGTATGGTTATATAGGACAACACAGAATATAAGTTAAGGGGTATCATTTGTGGTTTCAGGTATTCACTGGGGGTTCTGGAGCATATTGCTATGGGCACAGAGTGGATACCAAGGCAAGCACAGTCTACAGAAAAAGAACAAATCCATGAGGGACTAACAAAATACTGGAGGAAAGGAAAGGAGCAACAGCTTGTAGTGAAGAGAACTGACATGAGTAGCAGAATGAGGAGGCAAACAACATGTTAGGCTTATCTCTGCTGGCCTACAGTTCAGAATCTGGAAACAAATCAGGCCTACATGACTTAAAAATGTTTAGGATGTGACCTCTAATGCGAGGGGTAGATAAAAAGATAACTTAATAAAAAAGGCCGGTAAAGCTACTTTGTTAAAATCTGGGCCATTCACAAGGCCCAGGTTGCTATTTCAAGAGAAAGACTAAATTTGTAGAATAACACAACTTTTATGTGATTTTTAATAAACTGGCTGATTAGTGAATTTCATTCAGTTTTACATCTTTGTTCAGACTTCATATAAACACAGACTCTCCCTCTCATCCTTGTTTTTAAGTCTGTAATATGAGGTCACCATTACCACAGCTAAGAAAACTATTAGATTCCTTTACAAACAATAAATGAAATTTTCAAAGAGAAATTTAATATCAAAATTTAAAAGCAACAAGTTAGGTTATCCTTCAAGGCTACGATTGCAAATAAAATTAAAAGGTGGTCTCTAGTTTACTTAACATGTGACATTAAGCAGAATGAGGAGAAAAAATATAAGTGCACATCCTCCAAAAAATTTATAGAGCAATTAAACTAGAAATCATTCTGCCAGCCCTCTTCAGGCTTAATCTTCATTCATTACTACTCACCATTACTGCTTTAGTTAAAACTAATACTGCAGTTAGTTGACAGTAAGATAAACCTGCTTGAACTATAAATATGCTACAGATACACTGAACTGAAAAATAAGTATAACACTTTTGGACATTTATAAGAAAAAATAAGAGTTCTTCAGAACTATCCTAAGTTATCTCAAACTAACAAATTATCCAGTTCTGCATTTTATTATCATTTCTTTAATCAAGTAGCTGCCTATTGGGGCTTGGCATCTTTTTTCGCTATTGTATTTAGAAGTTAACTATTTTGCATTTGTTACAGGGAGGTGGGATTACTACAGGTACTGAATTCCTATAAGATAAACCAATTCCTAAATACAAAATTCCATTTCTTCACCAGCAGACACATAAGTGAGCTCTTCAAAAAAAAGAAAAAAAAAAAAAAAAAAAAAAAAAAAAAAAAAAAAAAAAAAAAAAAAAAAAAAAAAAAAAAAAAAAAAAAAAAAAAAAAGTCAAGTAAATGTTGGTATTAAGGCAAACCATGCTTAAAGATAAAAATGTTCCAAGATCACTGAACAGTAAATACCCCCAAAGTAGGTTGTAAGGCACAAACAACTGATAGACTTCAAACACCTACTTGGAAAGTCATTGCCTTCTCAAAAGTAAATAGTTCTCTTGTGAACTCTTAATTGTACACTCCTCTTCCTTGCTGTCACTTTCAGAAAGCTTTCCAAGTATTCTATATTTTGATTATTCAAATTTTCTTTTACAACTGTTAAGTCATTAATTATCCTTATATGGACTGATATTGAATAAAACTCTAGGATTTCAGCAATCACACTCTGACCTTTCCTCCAAACAGATTACTTCTTCTACCAATCTTTCAGTATCTATCTCTTCACACTCTAACCACTAGTCCTAATCTTACCAGAATGCTCTCATCTATTTTCCAACTCTAGAATTTCCCAAGGAATACTACCAGTTACACTGCTGTTAACTACCAGTTACAGTGCTGCCGAGCACTCAACTAGCACTGTACACAGTTAACTGTAATTCTCTGAGTAAACCCCTCAGCCCCACTTTTTTTTTTTTTTTTGCGGGACTGGGGTTCAAACTCATGACCTTGCACTTGCCAAGCAGGCACTTGTGCCACAGAGCTATCTCCCCAGCCCCTCCCTCAGCCCCATTTTATAAAGAAACACATTCTGAAGGGCCGGCGGTATAGCTCAGTGGATTTAGCGCTTGCACTTGCTTAGAGGAAGTGCAGGGGCCAGAGTTTGGTTCCTGGCCCCCCTTGCCAAGCCGGTCCTGCTCTACAGTGCGCTGAGCCGGCAAGACTGGGTGTGGTGGCGCGCATCTGCAATCCCAGCCCTTGGGAGGTACAAACAGGAGGATCACTATGACTCAGTAGTGAGACCCTAAAAAACAAACAAACAAAAAAACAAAAAACACATTCTGAGATGCCCTGATTTGAACATAAATCTCTGTGTCTTCAGAATACATGTTTTTATAGCTATGGTATATCCACAATGCTTCTTCACTTTGGATACTAACGCACTATGTTATTTCTTTGCTGACTGCAGTGTAAATCCACTGACATTTCCTCAATATATTTACATGAAATGCTAAACAGTTGTATGAAAACATCAACTTCTGTTTTTAGCAAATACTGTTGCTCTGTAATTATGTTAAATTTGAGATCAAACTGCAATTATTTTAAAGTAATATAGCAAAATTCACCTAGTCAATACTTAAGCATATGGAGATAACTTACTTTCAAATCCTAAAACTTTAACATATGGTCAGAAAAAATAATGACTTATACAAAATTCTGTATTCCACTTTACCCCTATTTTTTTTAAGTATTCCTAAATTATTTTTAAAGTCAGGGATTCTTATCACGTGGAGGTGGGTTATACAAATGAAAGCATTACTTTTAAAAGCAAAATAGAAAGCATACATAGATATCAAATTCAACACTGTAAACATATACGGTATATTTTATGCAAGCATGCTAAAACAAACACTACCACTGAGCTACATATCCAGTCTTGTATTTTTATTTTATTTTTATTTTTATTTTTTTTTGTCTTTTTGAGACAGGGTCTCACTATGCAGTTTAGGCTGGCCTTGAGCTCGCTTTGGTAGCCCAGGCTAGTCTCGAACTCACACTGATCCTCCTGCCTCAGCCTCCCAAGTGCTGGGATTACAGGCGTGTGCCACCACGCCCGGCTCAGTCTTGTATTTTTAATACACATTCACATAAGACTTTCTAAACTGTTTGATGCTTTGAAGCTGCATCATCTGACTTCTCACCTACCAGGAGGCAGCTGGTAAGCAGAAAAACTGAGTTTCGGACGTCAGTTACCAAGCATGCTTACTACACGTTCACTTCCTACTTGCCCATCAGCTGTACCTGTTGCCTCCTTAGCAGTGGTTTCAAATACACACGACATTCCTAGGAATAAAAATATTGCCTATATATCTAGATGCAGAAATGCCCATTAAAAGAGAAAAAAATAAAATATTAAATCATATAAAAATAACATTTACAATTCCCCAAATGGGCTCCATTTTAATTTTTTCGTCACAGTTTCTCATTCCATTGGTTTTTCCCAAGCATTCTTAATTTCACTCACATTTTTACGGCACTCTTCTAGGCACTAGTACTACGCTAGTAAGGTAGGAAAAAAATCTTATCTTCACTGAGGCTACACGCCAGGGAACAGGAGACAAAACAATAATCAAGTGTACTTGATGAGACATGGGTGTTAAAGAGAAAAGTTGCAAAGGGAAAGAAAAGGAATGAGCGTGCATAACGGGGAGCAAAGAAAAAAAAAAAACCGTAGGCTTACACGTTCGCCTTGCAAAGTTTATTGCCCACATTCAACAGCTGTTAAATAAGTCATCAAAACACTAGAGAGGTGGGAAGAGAATTTACACACTCCTGACATTCTCATCCTCTCGCGCTTCACCGAGTGCTCGGCACAGATCCTCACAACCTCGATTTATGGATCAGACTTTGTTTCTTTGCCAAGGCGAAAAGGGAGAAGAAAAGTTCAGTAACCGATGATGAGACCAGAGCGGGACTCCCTGCGCGCGCCCGCCGCTCCCCGCCCTCCCACCCCGCCGCGGACGCCCGGCTCCGCGGGGCCCAGCGCTCCCAGTTAGCGCAGGAAGGGGGCCTGTCCCCGCGGACCTGGGTCCCGGGGCCCGCGCCGGCCGCACGCCCCCCCCCGCCGAGCCTGCCCACCGCGCGGCCCGCTTGGCAGCTCAGGGCCGTCCCCGCCCGCCCGCCCCTCGCCGGCTGCCACGTAACCCTTCGCGGGAACCAGGAACTACACGGCGGCGGCGGCGACGGGCTACGGGCGGGAGGGGCGCGGTGCCCCGAGGGTCGGCGCCCGGGAGGGTCGGCGCGGTGGACGCCACGGCCCGTTGGCTGCGGCCTGGCCCGCGGGACTGGGCAGCGGCCGCCGGCCTCGGGGAGCTGTGGGCGCGGACCGGGGCAGGCCGTTCGTGGGGGCCCGGCCGCACCCCTACCCGGGGTCCGAGCGCCCAGTCCGAGTGTCGGTTCCCGGGCTGGCAGCCGAGCTCCGGGCGGGGGGCAGCAGAGCGGGCTCACCTCAAACATAAGCCCCAGCAGGAAGACCATCGCCACGCAGGAGACGATGTCCGCGTGATTCTGCAGGACGAACTCGTGGCTCAGGACCGGCGGGCTCTTGGTGCTCTTCTTACGAATCGCCATGGTGGGGTCCGCCGCCCGCGCCTGCAGGTGCTCTGCCCCGGCTCTGCTCGCCCCAGGTGCTCACCGACCCGCTGGCGCCGCCGCCTCCTCCCCCTTGCTGCTCCTCACAGCCTCACCGCAGCCGCTCGCTGGGGCTTCACTTCCCATCCCATCCCATAGCCAGTACGCAGCCGCTGGGGCCGCCCGAAAAAAAAAAAAAAGTGAACGTACAGCAGAGGCGCGCATGCGCACTAGGGAGACGGTGCTAGCGTTGCCGCTGACGCCCCCGGCAGCCAACCCACAGCGCCACCGCGTGGTCGGAGGCCGCGGTTCGCGGATGTGATTGGATCCCAGTGAGAGGGTGGCTGAGTATTACATGTCGTTGGAGACGCGAGCTTGAACTAACTGAGAACCCTGCGGGGCAGCCGCGTGCTGTGGCGAACACGCCAGCAACCGTGTCTTCTGCCCCTGATGGTCACTATGGGTCACACTGATGGTCATTTGTGTACACTATGAAAATACGACTATAGCCTGGTCACACCTGGGCGCCGCACATCCTCTAGTTTGAGCATCTTTAGAATTAATTTCAGAGTTAATTTAAACTTTTCTTTGGACTTTTACCATAGCTTTGGGGGAGGGGTCTTCTAGCCATGTCCATCCCCTAAGCCCCCTGGAACTGGTCTAAGGGGGTGGGATCAACCTAAATTTACCTGTTTTATATTATTAACAAGGCCTTCTGGTAATTGGACAGAAAGTGAAAAAGGATTGTGGATTAAACATTTCTTCTTCTTTATCGAAGTGCCCAAAGAGCCATTTATATTGTTCCCTTGACAAACTGCACGACTGTTTAGCCATTTGCTACATCTATACTCCAAACTCATCCTAGGTTAGGAGCCCTACCAACAACCATCCAGTCCAATCTATCACTAAGTCCAGTCAATTTAGTTTTTCTCCTCCCCACTGCCACAGCCACAGGTAAGGATTTACCTCTTCCCTAAGGTGTGCACCACGACACCCAGTTTCGGAAGCTGGCACAGCCCAGTAGCACGTAGCTTGGTGTGAAGGCCCTGGAATCAAGTCTTAGTTTAAAAGAACGAGAGAAAAAAAAAAAAAAAAGAGAGAAAGAAAGAAAGAAAGAAAGAAAGAAAGAAAGAAAGAAAGAAAGAGAAAGAAAGATAGAAAAGGAAGCACAGGTGTTTAATCTCTATCAGACTTGATTTTCTCCTTTTTATATCCATATATTAAAAATAATATGTTGTAACTTTTCACTGTGACAAAATACCAGAGGAAAAATAAAATTTATAAAAAAGGGAAGATTTATTTTGGCTTGTTTCAAGCTGTTTGGCTGCACAACTCCAGGGCTGTAGTAAGGCAGAACGTCATGGTGAGGAGCTTGTGGACCAAAGCTGCACACTTAACAGTGACCTGGAAGCAAGAGAAACAGTAAAAGAAAATACACCTGTAGCCAGGCGTGGTGGTGCACGCCTGTAATCCCGGCACTCGGGAGGCTGAGGCAGGAGGATGGTGCGAGTTCGAGACCAGCCTGGGCTACAAAAGTGAGCTCAGGACCAGCCTCAACTGCATAGAGAGACCCTGTCTCAAAAAGACAAAAAAAAAAAAAGAAAGAAAGAAAGAAAATACACACGTAAAGCCTCTATTTCCTTCAAGTAGGCCTCACTTCGGAAAGTTTTCAGTGCCTCTTGACAGCCCCAGTAAGTTATGAAACCATTCATAGATGAACCCATTGAGAAAGGCAGAGCCCTTATCATCCATCGTCCCCACCTTGGCCCGAAAAAGACTGATTTCTCGGCACAGCTCTTCAGAACGTCGATGTCTGGATCAGACCTTGTTTCCCTACCAGGGCAAAAAGAAAAGCTTAGTAACCGGTAATGAGACAAGAATTAAAGCTCTCAAGTCCAGCCAGATAGCTCAGCGGACTAAAGCGCCTGTTTAGGCAGAGTGTAGCAGCCCCGGGGTTCAATCTCTGGAGTGCCGTGCTGGCGCCATGTCCAGGGTGTGCTGAAATGACGATTGAGAATTGGGCTTGGTGGCGCGTGCCTGTAATCCAGCCCTTGGGAGGCTGAAAACAGAATCACTGTGAATCTGACCTATGTGGTGAGATCCTGTAGACCCTGTCCTAAACACACACACACACACACACACACACGAATTAAAGCTGTCAGTGCGTGAGTGTCCAGCAGCAACTGGACACTAGCAGTAGTCAGTGGACTCCTGTTTCTGGCGATGCTCTTTACTCACCAGTCTGGGTCCTAGAAGGAGATCCTGTCCCCAATGGCCTCATAGATATTTGGGTAATTTCCACCATTTGGCTACTGTGATTTGTGTACAAGTTTCTGTTTGAGGACTTGGGGGACAGCTCAGCAGTATAAGTGCCTGCCTGGCAAGTGCAAGGGCCTGAGTTTGATCCCCAGTACCCTTCTAGCCCCCCATCAAAGTGAGGAAAGCTTTTGTTTGAATATGTATTTTTACTCTTTTGGGCATGTACGTAACAATTAATTGTTAGTCATAAGGTAACTTTATTTTGTTTGTTTATTTATTTATTTATTTATTCATTTTTTATTTATTTATGTCTTTTTTGAGACAGGGTCTTGCTATGCAGTTGAGGCTGGCCTTGAGCTCACTTTTGTAGCCCAGGCTGGTCTCGAATTCACACTGATCCTCCTGCCTCCCGAGTGCTGGGACTACAGGTGTGTGCCACCACACCTGGCAGGTAACTTTATTTTTAACCTTTTCAAGAAATTATAGACTGATTTCCAAAATGGGTGCAACATTTTAGAGCTCTATCAAACTTGGGTAGTTTCTTTACATCCTATCAATACCTAGTTTCTTTTCTTCTAAAAAAATTTTTAGGGGGCAGTAAATGGATTGGTTTTTCTTACAAGAACAAGAAAATATGGAATTTAAATGGATTTGGGGGCTTGTTTTCAACTATTTTATACTTTAAATATATCAAATTTTTCTATTTTTTGTTTTTATAGATTATTTTTTAAATTTGAATAACATTTTTAACTTTTAAAATTAAAAAATAATCGTCCCTGCCGTGTGCCCTCTCCCTACTTCTGGCTTTGCTCTTCCTGTCCTTCTGTGATACTGTCAGTGAACAATCGCACAGGCTGACTACAGGGACAAGACCAGACAGCGGGCTCATGGGAATGTTGAACACAAATGGAAAATGAGCCATTAAGCAGAACACATGATTATTTCTGCTGCCATGTCCTCCTGCAGGGAGAGAGAAGGCAGAGTCAGGTTTTGCAAGGCCAGCAAGGCAGGGGCAAGGGGGTTGAAGATGTGAGCAGCTGGGGGCAGGACCATGAATCAAAGGCCATGTGGGGTACCCGGTCGTGGCTGTTGTGCTCTCTTCTTTTTCCTCACAACTCATTTTGTTCACCTGCTGTGAAAGATATGCAGCTGCAATTTGCCCTATTCCAGTGAGAACACAACTGGAAGTTGGTAGAAGGCTCTGGTCAAAAACTCTGGAGACAAAAAAAAAAAAAAGTTTTAGCATCGGGCGTGGTGGCGCACGCTTGTAATCCCAGCACTCGGGAGGCTGAGGCAGGAGGATTGGTGCGAGTTGAGACCAGCCTGGGCTACAAAAGTGAGCTCAGGACCAGCCTCAACTGCATAGTGAGACCCTGTCTCAAAAAGACAAAAAAAAAAAAAAAAAAAAAAAAAAAAACTCTGGAGAGTCTGACACATGAGTTCTCTCTTGATCCCTCTTTGCCTTACCACAGTGCTGGCAGTGGCCAGCCTCTGTGGTGGCCACAGCTGTTTGCAGATGTTCCAGCTTAGATCTAAATTGTATCCCACAAGCCTCACATCTTCAGAGGTTCGGTCTTTGGTGGGTGTGTAGAACACAAGGGCTTTAACTTTATTAGTGGATTAATCCATACGTGAGATCATAGTGGGCAACATTATTAGGAGATAATGGAAGTTTAGGAGGTGGGGCCTGGTTAAAGGGAGCGAACGATGAGATATAAACTTGGGAGCTATATGTTGGCTGCTGTTGTTTTGGTTCCTTCCCTTTAAAAAATCTTTATTTATTACATTTTATTTATTTATTTATTTATTTATTTATTTATTTATTTATTTGTTACAGGGTCTTGCTGCACAGTTCAGACTTGTAGTGGTCCTCCTGTGTCAGCCTCCCCAGTGCTGGAATTACAGACATGTACCACCACACCTTGGGGCGTACCTGAGGTTCTAGGCTGGCATGGCTTGTGGTACTGAGGACTGAACTCAGGTCCTTGTGCTTGCTAGGCAGGTTCTTAGACTGCTGAACTACCTCCTTGGCCCTGGTTCCTTCCTGTTGTTTCTGCCCCCTTGGAGAGCCGCTGTCCTCTGCCATGCCTTTCTACCATGATGTTCTGTCTTACCTCAGGCCCATATCAATAAATATCAGGTGACTATAGACTGAGATTTCTGAAATGGTGAGCCAAAATAAATCTTTCTAAGTGATTTCTCTCAGTATTTTGTCACAGCAACAAGCAGTTCACTAACACAGCAGGTAACCTTCCTCTCACTGTTCTAGCTCTTCGTCTGGGCTCCAGTGACCTCCTTCTCTCCCCTGTCCCTTCCAGCTACTGGTAATAGTTTTCCACCTTTCTGTTCTCTTCCTTCTTCACCATTTCCTGTTGATTCCCTCAGCTGCTCACTGCTCTGTGAATAGGTCTTTCCCCAAACTCTTTTCGACTGAATCTTTTTGAATGAGTCATCTTTTCCTAGTCAGTTCTCTCACAGAGGATAGAGAAATAATATGAAAACTTCTGATTCAGAAGTGCCTATGGGGTTGAAGAATTGTTGGAAGGTGAGTTGAAGGAGTGGCCAGAGATGGGATGCTAGAAATGATTTCAGAGCTTTCAGTCATTGACCATGAGATAAGTGGAGTAGATGGTTAGAGTGGCTAACTGAGGTAAACGGAGGAGGAGATGTGGGAGGAAGGGGTCTAGGCAATAGGAGGCTAGGGTGCTTGACACACCCTTAATATAGCTATCAAATTATTGAAATGAAAGAGTGAGATGAAAAGGGAGCCAGTGAGTGAGCTGGGCACTACCATCTGCTGTGGGCGATGAGGGGTCAGAGGGCCATGGAGGTGAGTAGGCAGTGCAGATTGTGGGCAGGGTCTTCCAGAAAAGCTGGGCTTTTGAGAAAGGAAGAAATATCTGTTGATATCAATGACAGTCATGAAGGTACCCATTCCACCCCCTACTCTCTGTGATATGTGGGGTGTAGGGGGAAATAACCACAACTGCCTCTTGAGAAGGCTCTAGGGAAATCAGGTTTCTGTTTTCAGTTAGAGATGTAGTCATATTTTTGAGAAAGAAAGAAAAGAAACCATTTAGAAAGAGATGGAGAATGCATGAGATTTGGTAGCTGGCATATGTAGGGTTCTAAGGAATATAATGAATGGGTGTGGAGGGGCTGGGGAGATAGCTCCATGGCATAAGTGCCTGCTTGGCAAGTTCATGGTCATGAGTTTTTCCTGGTCCTGGGAAAAAAGAAAAGAAAAGAAAAGAAAAGAAAAGAAAGGGTGTGGAGACCAGGGAGGTGTTTTTATTTTTATTTTTATTTTTTATTTTTATTTTTTTTGTGGGACCAGGGTTCGAACTCACAACCTTGCACTTGCCCAGCAGGCACTTGTGCCTCGGAGCTATCTCCCCAGCCCCCAGGGAGGTGTTTTTAGTGTAAGTCAAATAAAGAATGAACAGAGCATTGTAGAGAGAATGTGGCCATCCAATATGGAGGTTTGTATGTAGTAAGGTATGTTAATCTAAAGATGGTTGCTCGAGGGACTGATGCTCCAAAGCATTTATCTGAATAGCACTGATATACACTGCTATGACGAAACATAGCAGGTCTGAAGTATTTGCGGCAAAGGAGAAGTTTTTTAAAGACAGAAAAGAGAAGTCCATATAAGTATCTCACAAATCACGGGTAACAAGTGTTTGCTGTAGAAGTTGGTGTTCACTGCTAGTAGAGATGGCCATTAGTAGGCAAGTGTCCATGTGAAGCAACTGTATGAAGTATTGTAGTTTTGAGGAGTTTGTTTGTGTAGCAGAAGCATATGAGGGCTCCCTCTCATGGTCTCCAGGCTCCATTTTGAATACTTTGACATAACTGACCTCACTTTGATACTGCTAACTTTCACATGTGGAACAAGTTTTCAAGTACAGTGGAATAATCCTAATGGTCTTGTGATGGAAAATAGTGCTCCAATTCAAATTTTAGTTTTCCTTTCAGGAATGGCCTCTTGGGATGTTTATAGGAAGTTTATGGTGGCCATGACTCCTCATCATATTAGTGTTTTGTCACAACACTGAAATAAAGGACATAAGCTACTTATGAATAAAGAGAGGTTCATTTTGGCTGACAGCTATGAGGTTTAAGTGCAAGATTGGGTTGTTCCATGGTACAGGTCTCTTCTGATTGCTTTTCATTGTGGTGGAAACATGTAGGCCATTCATATCATGATCTGGGAAGCAGAGATAGATTTGTTGGTTGGGGACTCATCATCCCTTTTGGCACCTACTCCAAGTGATCTAAACCCTCCCATTAAGTTGTACCCCTTACAGATCCTATACCTCCCAGTATTGTCACTCTGGGAACCCAACATTATGTATGCATCTTTAGGGGACACTCACTGAAATGAAACTAAGGGTAGATCGTAGTGGTGAGGAAAGTGGTCTTATGAAGGCACTTGGGCTTGTGAGGCTCTCCTCAGGTACACTGACTGCATATGTGTGTCCAGACTGGAGGCCCTTGCGTGTCCAGGATAGTGCTGGTCTCTGTGCATGGTAACTGTACTCTGCATAAGTGGTACAATGTTTTGTGATGTGTATCCTGAGCCCGGGAATATTAGGAATCACAGGATATTTCTTATGATTTTTAAAGAACACAAAACAGCTTACTTGGAATATATCTATTATGGCAAAACTGTGGCACAGTTTAGAAATATAAAGGAACAGAAAGATTATATTTGCCCTGGAAGTGGTTGAGTCTACTTGGCTGTAGAGTACAGTTCTAAGGTAAACACAAAAAATCTATCCAATAAATATCAGAACAAAAAAGAGGTCCTGAAACTAAATTTGCTGCTATTTTTTCTTGTATTCACCACCTCAAAGAGCTCCCCTAGTTTTCCCTATTTCTTTTAAGCCTCATTCCACATAGGTGGGTAACACTTGTGCTGTGATTTTTTTTTTTAACCATGGCCAGAGCCTAACTTAATTTCTGAATTCTATATATATACATATAGGGCCCAGCAGGATGGCTCAGTGGTCTAAAGCGCCTGCTTAGGAAAGCTTGGGAGGTTGCAGGGACCGCAGTTCGATACCTGGCACCACATGCTGCGCCAGCCCTGCCCTGAGAGCAGGCTGAGCCAGCCATAGAAATGAATAGACGAACAAACAAAAGTTCTGAAACAAGAAAAAAAATATACATATATATGTATATATGTATATATATATATATATATATATATATATATATATACATACATACATATCCAGTTATTTAAGAGATATGTTCCTCCCAATGTTTCTCTTTACTCATTTTCAGAGTGCCAAGTTGAACTTGGATAGGTTGAATTAAACCAACCTATCTCTGGTAGGTATATTCAACATGCTGTATAAAGTATAACATTCGATTTATTATTTCTTTCTCAAGAGAGTTTTCTTCAGTCCATTCAGACCCAGCTCCTCACATGGGCTTTGCTGGAGGTCGTGGGGCAGTACCAGCAGGTCTAAATCAGGGTGGAGGTGTTCGGTCCTTGCGGGCTTCAGGAGATCCATTTCTGACCACTTTGCTGTGAATGTCACAACTGACACAGTAATGCAGCTTCACAAACAGCTTGGGAAGCACACATCAAAGACACTCACTTCAGAAATGTCCCTGATGGTAATGGCCTCCACTATGTTCCGAATGACAAACTTCTTAATGGTCTTATCCTTAGGTATGCACCAGGTACAGTTTGTGTAGCAAATAGGTTGCACATGACCGTGGCCCTTTTTTGGCACAACTGTTGTTCCTTCTTTTTTTTGTCATCATGGAAAGGAGACTTGTGCTATGATTTGAGAAGGTCCTTGGAAGGCTGTTTGAGAACCCCAGAAAATGCTAATGGATATGAATGATGCTCAGAGGCGTGAAATTTTGACTATTAATGCAAGAGGCTTGTTGCACTGTGACTAAGCCTAATATTAGCCTCAATAATTTGTTTTTGCTATTTTTTCAAATTAATGAAGTTTAATTACTTTCCCAAATACATGTTTTTTTCATATGCATTGATCATACACTGTAACAACAACAACAAAAGCCGTATGCAGACTTCTGGGAAGATGGTGGAGTGGCCAGCAATAGGAAAAATGACTCTGAGACATGGTGTCCAGGTGCTAGATACAGCAATGTGAGAAGCAGAAGAAGGAAGGTGGGTCCCTGGGACCCAGGAAGGATGTAAAGCAGGAATTGTAGCCCGTGGGCAGAGTAAAGAGACTTTAGTGAGGGAGGAGGTGGCAACCAGCACTTTCTCCCTGAGCCCTGACTCACTGCACCCTCAGACCCATGGTGACCACTGGTGAGCCCAGAGGCTTCCACAGAGAAATGCACCAGTGGAATGGAGCAGTGAATGTAGTAGACTGCAGTTATTTGGGTTCAAACATCCCCAAGAGAGGGTGATTGGATGTGTTGGAGAGGGGCTGAGCTTAAAACTCAGAACAGCTGCAGGCTGGATCCATCTGGCAGCTGCCAGGGTCAGTGTGAGCCTGCTGAGTTGAAGTTGGCAGAGGGTCCAGGAGCTGAGGTCAAACACATGAGGCACACAGTGCTCAAGGTTGAACAAATTGGGTTCCTGGCTCACCACTCAAAAACAGCCTGAAATTCAGTGGAACTAAAGGTGCAGGTCTGCTGGGATCATGGGCTACTCCACCACAAAGCTACAGCTGGGTTGCTTGGGTTAATTAACATATCTCTGGGCTCTGTCTGTGCACTTACTTTACCAGTGACATCAGAGATAGCCCTGAAGTGAACATATTTTCTTTCTTTCTTTCTTTTTTCTTTCTTTCTTCTTTCTTTTTTTGTTTTATTTTGTTCTATTTTATTTATTTTTTTGCTGGTTTGTACTTGTTCTTGTATGAGTGTGTGAACATTGTTTCTAGTTGGTTATTGTCTTTGTGTTACATAAATTTATTTTATTTCCTTCTTGTGTTCCATCTTGTCTTCAACAGTTTCTCAAAGTTTGCATAATCTTTCTTTGTCCTCCAGGCTTGCTTTTTATCTCTTTTTCCATTTTTCTATTTTCCCCCCATAGCCCCTTTACAATTTTCTCCTCTGAGGATAAAAATCACCATGCTGATGGATTATTTGATGTTTACAATTTTCTGGATTGGATTGTTTTAGGTTTTGTTCTACAACCACCAATCTCGTTCACCTGGTTAAAGGTGGAGAATTACTAGTTATCAGTGTGTCATTTTCTAGGCTGTGTTTGATGCTGTGATTATTGGTGATTATACTACTTTAGCTAAGGTAATGCAATTGTTTTAATTACTTGTTCTACCAGGTATGCCCAGACTTATGCCTAAGGGTCATAAAAGATACCATAGGCCAGAACTAAAGACCTAGCTAGTAGGCTAAATAGGCAGCAACTTCTCATTCTGAATAAATCAAAGTGGTAGGATCTTCAGCTCACTCAAAACTCAAAAGCCAGCTATACCTGAAAGACAACTCTGAGAAGTAGTGATTTCTAAGAGTTCTAAATATAAGCAATAAAGCTACTTTACATAAGTGATGTACAAGCACTAACCCAGGAAGCATCCTGTGGGGTGAGGGGAGAGAAAGAAAGAAAAGAAGAGAAAACGAGAAGATATGGAAGCAAGATGCACCAAAGGATTTGAGATTGCCAATGACAATTCCAGGAGGTATTCAGGTAGAACAATTAAAAAACAAACAACCCAAACTCCGTAAGACAGAAGTGGAAGTAATAAAGAAATAAGGCTCTAGAAAAAATCAAATCGGAATTTCTCAGCTAACTACAGATGGTTACCACAATGAAAGACATGGTTAGTAACTCTAGAGAGGGTACAGATAAAGAAAATAGAGGAGCTTAGGAAAATGAGCAGAACCATGAATGTCCAACATTGGAAGAAGCAGAATTTATGTAACAAACTCAAACAGATATTGAAGAGATTGAAAATTCTACTTATTTTTTTTTAAATTAAGGAGCATATAAAATGGACAAAAGTTTACAAGGCTTGTGGAAAGGAAGTTATTGTTTTAATTGCTTGATCAATCTTGCATGCCTATATTTGATAGTCTGATCAACAAATTTGATAACAATATGTACTATGGCAACCATTTTTAATTTCCTATTCTTGTTTGGAAATTCTGTACCATTTTTATTGTTTTATGTTGCTTTATTTGTCTTTTGTCTTTTTATTTGTTTTTGTTTTTCTCTCTTTAAAATAAAAAAAATTCCATTTAAAGAATAAGTACCAGAATGAGCCAGCTGGAGGACAGAATATAAGATATGGAGGACAGGATTGCAGCTAGGAATCATGAAAAGGAAGATTTCTTAGAAATTTCAAGGGACTATGAGAAATCAACAGGTGCTATACGACATAACGATGAATCATGCACTATTGATTGGAGTAAAAAAATAGTAGTTGATAGCATAAGTAACACAAAAAACCTGTTCACATAAGACGTGGCAGTAAACCTCCCAAGCAAGGCAAAACAATTTGATGTGAGATAAGTGATGCATATTGAACCCCAATTATCCATGATAAATATATAGGCATATAATACTAAAGACTGCAGAAATCCAACACAAGAACACAGTAAGAGCTGTTAGACAAAAGAAACAAATCACTTATAAAGGAAAGCCCATCATAGCAGACTCCTCCACACAAACTTGCAAGCCAAGGAGATCTTAGAGTGAAATATTTCAAGCTCTAGAACAAAACGAATTTGAACCCAGATTGATTTACTTCCTCAATCTATCTTTCAGCATTATCATTCCATGATAATATCTGAGGAAATTCATGAATACCACACTAGTATTCCAAAATGTACTGAAGGACATCCTAGAAAGAGATAAGCAGGATTACAACTCAATGAACCACAGCAGAAAGAATCCACCAGGTCGTGCAAGCAATTAAACAAAGTGACAGAGGGAGCCAACACAGGAAAGTAATATGATAGGTCAATATATATCAGTTACAACCATCAATATTAATGGTCTCAATTCACCAGTTAAAAGAAACAGACTAGAAAAATAAATCAATAAGCAAGATTCAACAATATTCTACATAGGAGAAACACATTTAATTAAAAAAGAAATTCATTAAGGTCAAAGGATGAAAGGCAATATTCTATATGACAGGAACCCAGAAAAAAAAGGCTATCTATCTACTTGTAGACAAAGTAGATTTCAAGTCAAGACTAAGAGAGACAAAGATTACTACATCCTTATAAGAGAACAGTCTAAAAGGAAGAGATAGGGCCGGGGAGATAGCTCATAGTATAAGCACCTGCCTGGCAAGTGCAGGGTCCTGAGTTCAATTCCCAGTACCTCCACAAAAAAGGAAGAGAGAACAATCCTAAAAATATGTGCAACAAATACCAGTGTACCCAGATATATAAAACAAAGATCAACAGACATGAAAAATGAAATGAACTCTAATACAATTGTATTGGAGGATCTCAGTGCCCTACTGTCACAAGACAAAAAATAACAAATGAAATACTAGAGCTGAACCAAACTTTTGAACAAATGGACATAGTAAATGTCTACAGAGTGTTTTGACCTACCACATCAGAATACACATTCTTCTCAGCTGCATATGGGACTTTCTCCAAATAGATCACATACTATCTCATAGAAAATGCTTAAATAAATGTGCCATGCATACTCTCAGACCACAGTGCAATGAAATTGGAAATAAATGAGAAAAGAAACCAGAAGAATTTAATAAACACATGGAAATTAAGTAACACCCTTCTGAAAAACCAACAGGTCACAGATTAAATTAATAAGGAAATTAGATAGTTTCTGTAATTAAACAATAATGCTAGATTCCTAGATACATACGAACTTCCAAATATGAATGAAAACATATAAAAACTCTAAATAAAATTGGGCTGGGGAGACAGTTTGGTGGCATAAACATCTGTCTAGCAAGTGCAAGGTTCCAAGTTTGACCCCCAGTACCATATGACATGCTGACCTCAGAACCAAGCATGGTGGTGCACACATATAATCCCATCACTAGGGAGGCTGAGACAGGAGGACCACTACATGTCTGAGCTGTGTAGTGAGACCTTGTATCAAAAGAAAAAAATTATATACAATGATATCATTCAATGAAATTGAAAACCCACTGGCCACTCCCTGATAGACTTGCTGAACTACAGAAGAAATTAAGACAAGATTCACTGCTGTTACTTCTCAAAACATTTAATGAAACTAAAAGGGAAGAAAGACTTCCAAGTTCATTCCTAGAAGCAAGTACCACCCTAATACCAAAATCAAAGAAGGATTCAATAAAAAAACAGAACAACAGGCCAATCTCTCTAATAAATATAGATACAAGATTCCTCAATAACATCCTGGCAAACTGTCTCAGTTGCTCTTCTCTCATTGCTGGGCCAAATACCCAACATCCAAAATGAAGGAAGAAAAGGTTTATTTAGCTCACAGTTACTGGAAGTTTCAGTCCATACTTGGCTGGCTCCAAGGCCAAGTGGCATAGGGCAGAAAGCATCAATTCATGGCGGTAGCAATGAGCAAGAGGGGCCAAGGGAGGAGTAACAGCAACAGTAGTAACACAGAGAGTTTGTCTCCCTATCTCACTTACATTGCATTCAGGCTGTTTATCCCAGGTTGGGAGAAGTACTCACACCCATAATCCCAGCAGTACTAAAACATAATCTCAGCCTTGAATCACCCATAATCCCAGGGGATTATGAGCTTTTCTCAAGCCCTAGAAGTCCTCCCCCAATGACTGCATGAGGCTTTGGGAGGACAACTAGACACAAACTATAACATTCCACCCCTGCACCCCAAAGTCTTATGCACATCCCTTTGTATAAAAGACATGTAGGTTCATCTCTAAGAGTTGCCAAAATCCCAACAAAAGTGTCCCAACATTTCACATTGCTGAAAAGTCCAAATCACAAAGTCTCCTCCAAGATCCAAGGCAAACCATTTAGCTGTGAGCCCCTGTACCAAAAAAAAAAAAAAAAAAAAAAAAAAAAAAAAAAAAAAAAGGTAAACACTTCCAACATTCAGTGGCACAAAACAAATATTACCATTCTAAAAGGTACACACAACAAGATACCAAACATTGGGACCAAAGCAAGTTGAAAATCCAACAGGGCAAAAATTAAATCCTGTAGGTCCTTGTGGAACATCCAAAATTATCTCTGGCAAACTGTGAGCTCCATGTGGCTTAGCCCCTATGGCACTCTTGGTGGTAACTTCCATGGCTTCTCTCTTAGGCTGTTTTTGCTCCCTCCTTGCAGCTTCCCTTAGATGATTCACGTTCCTGGCTTTTCCAAACTTCTGAGATTCCACTCAATAGGATTCTCACTCACAGCCTTACACTTTGCCCTCTCAGGGGCATACTCTCTGGCCTCCCAGGCCTTCTTCTGAAATTGACATGGAAGTTTTCCTGATCTTACAACTCCTGCATTCTGAACGTGCCTAAAACCAATGCCACATGGATGATGCCAAGGTCTGCTGTCAGCTGGAGCAGTAGCCAGGCTTCCTTTTCTCTTGGCTGTAGGGTTGAGTGACACAATCACTGAATACTTGACCCTGATTCCGAGGAATAAATTTTCCATGCCAGTGCCATTTTGGAACCTGACGTGGCCATTGCTGCCACTATTCTGGAACAAGAGGCTCAGCAGCTTTTTCCTCAAGGCTAAGTCCCTGATTTTTGCAGTCTCAGATTGTAAAGGGTAGAAATCTACTGCCTCCTGTGATGTCCTCAGGCTGTTCTTTCCATTCTCTGATTCCTTCTTGGCCACGGAGATTCTCTCTGCTCTGTCTTTGCATTCCACAGCTTTCCTGGTGCTTCCTTTTTGGCCAAGTGCACACCATTTGAAATCATCCTGCTAGGCTCTTTGCTCTTGATTCTCAACATAAATATTGCTAAAAGCTCCCAATAACAGTCATGCTAAACAAACAAACAAACAAACAAAAAACAAACCAAAAAAAGCCGGGCGTGGTGGCTCACGCCTGTAATCCCAGCACTCGGAGGCTGAGGCAGGAGGATCAGTGCGAGTTCGAGACCAGCCTGGGCTACAAAAGTGAGCTCAAGGCCAGCCTCAACTGCATAGCGAGACCCTGTTTCAAAAAGGGGGAAAAGAAACCCAAAACCAAAACAAACAAACAAACAAAAAACAGTCATGCTACCACCCCAATATTTGGCTATTTTGAAATTTCTTTTGAAAGGTTATCCAGTCCACTACACTTAAACTGAGTCTCAGGGAAGTCTCGGGACACAAGCAAAATCCAGACAAAGCTTCTGCCAAGATGTAACAGACAGTGTCTAGAGTCCATCAACCAGTGGGTCCTCCCTCCCAGCAGAAACAGCAACAATTGTAAGAGAGAGAGAGAGAGAGAGAGAGAGAGAGAGAGAGAGAGAGAGAGAGAGAGAGAGAGTCTGTCTCTCTGTCTCACGTATGTTGCATTCAGGCTCTCTGCCCTAGGCTGGGGAAGGTACTCATACCCATAATCCCAGCAGTACTAAGACCCATAATCCCAACCTTGAATCATCCATAATCCCAGTGGATCATGAGTTAATCTCAAGCCCTAGAAGTCCTTGTCCCATGACTGTATGAAGCTTTGGGGGGACAACTAGACACAAAACATAACACAAACATAATTCAGCACATCAGAAGGTTTATACACAACCAAATGGGATTCATCCCAGGAGTTCAGGAGTGGTTCAACATATACATATCAATAAATATGTTATACCAGACTAATAGAGCAAAGGGTAAAAAACCATATGATCATCTTAATAGATGCAGAAAAGGTGTTTTACAAAGTCAAAAACCCATTCATGATAAAATCCTACAGAAAATGGGAATATTCTGTATTTCAATCTTATAAAAACCACCTATGACAAACCAATAGGCAATATCATACTAAATGATTAAGACAAGAATGTTGGGGGGAGCCAGCAAGATGGCTCAGTGGCTTAAAGCACTTGCTTAGGCAAGTTTAGGCAACTGCAGGGATGGCAATTCAATCCCTGGTGCCACATGCTGCACCAGCTCCACCCCCAGGACAGGCTGAACTGGCCATAATCAATCAATCTATCTATCTATCTATCTATCTATCTATCTATCTATCTATCTATCTACCTACCTACCTACCTAAGACTGTTGGCCCAGCCAGATAACTCAGCAGACTAAAGCACCTGCTCAGGTAGAGTGCAGCAGCTGAGTTCAATTCCTAGCATGCTGTGTTGGCCCCACCCCTGGGGTGTGCTGAGATGGCAATTGGGACTAGGTGTGGTGGCACATGCCTGTAGGGAGAATGAGAACAAGAGAATCACTATGTGTCTGATTTACATAGTGAGACCTTGTAGAACCTGTAGACCCTGTACTAAAATACATTAAATAAAAAAAGACAAGAAAGTCCATTGTCACCACTTTTATTCAACATAGTTCTGGAAACATAGCTAGAGCAATTAGACAAGACAGAAAAAGAAAAAGTGTAAGGATAGAAAAGGAATTATTTAACTTGTCAGTATTTGCAGCTGACATGATACTATACACAGAAGACTCCAAAAATCCCACCAAAAGACTTGTAGATTTAATAATCAAATTCAGTAATATAGCTGGATACAAAGTCAACACTCAAAAATCAGTTTTCTTCCTGTACAGGAATAAAAAGCTCACTGTCTTAGGTACTTTTCTCTCATTGCTGAAACAAAATATCCTGCCCCCAAAGTTAAAGGAAAGGTTTATTTCAGTCACAGGTTGTAGAAATTTCAGTCTCTAGTTGGCTGGCTCCAAGTCAGGTTGGCACATGGCAGAGGGGCATCAATTCATGGTGGTAGAAGACAGCAAAAGCAGTGAGAACTGACACAAGCCCCTTTTTGTCTCTTATATTTTATTCAGTCTACCATGATTAGGGTCATGCCAATACAATCAATGGAGTGAGCCAGCAATCACCCACCTTTAATCACAGCACTTTTAATTCCAGAATTGCATTATGAATCGATCACTCATTCCGCATTCAGCTACTTCCAAAAAAACTTCCTACAACTGCATGAGGCGTTGAGGGGCCATCTTGACACTAAACATAATGCTCACTGAAAGAAAAATTAGGGAAACAACATCTTTCATAATCATATCCAAAAAATTTGAAATATCTAGGTATCAATCCAATGAAGAAAGTAATAGACTTACATATTGAAGACTGTAGTACTTTGCAAAAAGAAAACTGAAGAAGATATTAGAAAATAGAAACATATACTTTGCTTGGGGAGGAAGAACTGCTATAGTGGAAATGGCCATAATTCTAAAATTGTTACATAGAATTTTTTTTAAACTTTCTGCAAAGCTTTGTTCCAGAGGGGCTCAGTCCTTCTTGGGAGCTGCTTTCCTGATGGTGCCCAGCATGTTGTTCAACTCCTCATGCTTCCTCTTGGTGTGGATGTGCATCCCTACCCTTTTCTTGATGACCTTGAGAGCACATTTATCCTTGGACACCTTCAGCAGCTCCATGGTACGCTGCTCATAGGGGGTGAAGCCGCACACCTACAGATCATGTCCCACATAAACTTGGTGTGTTTGGTGAAGCGTTCATGATGGCAGCTGTGCCTTGGTTTGCTCACATTCTTACTCACCTTGTGGCCCTTTTTGAGGCCCACGGTCATGGTATAGTGGAGGGCCATGGCTACTGTTCTTCAGTGGTTGCTGTGGCAGAAGGCTGTTACATAGAATTAATGCAATCTTGATCAAAATCCCAAAGCATATCTCATAGAATTAGGGAAAACATTTAGAACCAGAAGAGACCTGGAATAGCAAAGGCAATTCTGGGTAATGAAGACCAAGCATTGGGGACATCAAAATCTCTGACTAGAGATTGTTCTACAAAGCTACTGTTTTAAAATTAGCATGATACCAGAGAGAGAGAGAGAGAGAGAGAGAGAGAGAGAGAGAGAGAGAGAGAGAGAGAGAGAGAGAGAGAGAGAGAGAGAGAGAGAGAGAGAGAGAGAGAGAGAGAGAGAGAGAGAGAGAGAGAGAGAGAGAGAGAGAGAGAGAGAGAGAGAGAGAGAGAAGACAGAGAGAGAACCCATGGATCAACAGAATAGATTAGAAGATGTAGAAACACCTCCACATATACTTAGCTACCTTATATTTAACAAAGGAAAAAGACACATTCACTTGCAGAAAAATGGCCTCTTTAATAAGTGGTGCTAAAAAAAAAATAAAAAAAAAATAAGTGGTGCTAGAAAAATTGGCTTTCCATATGCTGAAGATTAAAACTAGACCCATGTCTTTCAACATGCACTAATCTAAAGTCAAAATGGATCAAAGATCTGAATACTAAAATAGAAACACTAAATTTTAGGAAGGTAGAGTAGGTAGAATTCTTGATGACATTGGTGTATGAAAAATCTTTATGAATGAAACCCTGATCACACAGGAAATATCTCAAAGAATCTGTAATGGAATCATGTCCTATAAAAAGTGATGGAATAGCAAGAGAAACCACAACAGAGTCAATAGACAATTCACAGAGCAGGAGAAAAATTTACTTTCTGTTCCTCAGACAATAAACTACTATCTAGAATATATAAAGAATTGAAAAATAAAAACAGATTTCTAATTAAAGAGCCAATATAAAAATGGCATCTGAAATGAATAGACATTTCCCAGATAAAGAAGTAGAAACATCAAATAAATATATGAAATAAAATGTTCAACATCACTCATCACTTGAGAGATACAAATTAAAACAGCACTGAGGTTTCATCTCACTCTAGAAGGAACAGGTATTATCAAGCAATGAACCAATAACACATGGTTGGGGTGCTTTTAAACACTTCTCCACTGTTGGTGAGACTATAGACTTGTGCACTATTATGAAATCAGTGGGGACATTCCTCAAAATTTAGAGGTCCCATTTGACCCAGGTATTCCGCTTCTTGGTATCTTCCTGAAATAATTAAAAGCATTATACCACAGCAATATGTGCATACCTATTTTTAGAGTGGCACACTTATATTAGTTAAATCTTGGAAACAGCCCAAATTCTCAGCAATCATTGAATGGATAAAGAAATGCATTTATTTTTGCACAGTTCAATATTTTTTTTGTCTTTTTGAGACAGGGTCTCACTATGCAGTTGAGGCTGGCCTTGAGCTCACTTTTGTAGCCCAGGCTGGTCTCGAACTCGCACTGATCCTCCTGCCTCCGCCTCCCAAGTGCTGGGATTACAGGCGTGTGCCACCACGCCCGGCTTGCACAGTTCAGTATTAAAGAGCGATAAGCTTGAGACATGTACAGCTAAACAGATACATCTTGAGATCACTGAAATTAATTTGACACACATGTTCAAATTTTGCCTGATTTCTCTGGTGTGAGAAACTGAAAGTGTAAATAAGGACTAAAATATTAAACAGATATTGTAAAACAGAAAAAAAATATTCAAATGGGAAGGGGAGCTAGGGAGAGGAAAGAAAAAAGGAAGAGAGGGAAAATAAAAGAGAGAGAAAAGAAGGAAAAAAGGAAACAAAGTTTTTGTAGGTAAGGAAACAGAGGGATTGGAGAGAGGGTAGTTGTGGAATGGGAAAAATGAAAACTTTCAAATTTTATCATGTACACGTACAAGTTCCTCCAATGAAGTGGAAGTTTGACCCTTTTCCTCAACCCCTTTTTATGGTCTCTTTCTGCTGAGTCACTCTGGTCCAGGCCCACTGCATCCTAGGGCCAGCCCTCTGTTCCCACCATCAGGAAGCCAAGTTGACACAATGTATCAACCACTACAGAGATGAAGAAAATAACACAAAGAATTAATGAGTTTAAAGTTGGTTCTTTGAGAGAATAAATAAAATTGATAAACCCCTAGCCAAGGTTATAAAAATATGAAAGAAAAACCCAGATTCATGCAATAAGGAATGAAAAAGCAAAATCACTACAGATGCTACAGAAATTCAGAAGATCATCATTTCCTGTTTCCAAAATCTTCACTCTCACAGGATGGAAAACACAAATGAGGTGAACAGATTCCTAGATACATACAAACTACCAAAGTTGAATCAATAAGATAAAATAATCTTATTTATTTCATTGACTAATCCTGAATAATCCAGGATTAGTCAATGAAATAAAAAATGTAATAAAAAACCTTACCAACAAAGAAAAGCCTAGGTCTTGATTCTACAAGAAATTTAGAGAAGATCTAATGCCAAGTCTACAGAAACTCTTCTGAGTTGAAAGGAAAACAATTCCTCCAAACTCATTCCTGGAGGTAAGTATTACCCTGATATCAAAATCAGAGAAGTATCCAACCAGAAAAGAGAACTATAAGCCAATCTCTCTAATGAACATAAATGCAAAAATTCTCAATAAAATGCTAACAAACATAATGTAGCAAATCATCAAGAAGGTTATTCATCATGAGAAAGTAGGATTCACCCCAGGAATGGAGGGATGGTTCAATATATGCAAATCCATTAGCATAATACACAACATCCAAAGATAAAAACCACATGATCATCTCAAGAGACACAGAAAAACCTTTTGACAACTCTAACACTCATTCATGATAAAACATTACAAAAGATCAGAACAGATGTTTATCTCAACCTGATAAGAGCCATTTATCAGAAGCCAACAGCCAGCATCATATTACATGGACAAAAATCAAAAGCCTTCTCTTTGAAATCAGTAACAAGATAAGGATGCCCACTGTAGCCACCCCTATTCAATATAGTTCTGGAAACATTAGCAAGAGCAATTAGACAAGAGAAAGAAATAAAAGGAATAAATATTAGAAAGGAAGAAGTGAAATTATCATATTTGCAGATGTTATGATACTGTACATAGAAGACTCCAAAAATTCCACTAAGAGACTTGTAGATTTAATAATCAAATTTACTAGTGTAGCAGGATATAAACTTACTGCTCAAATATCAATTGCATTTGTATACATGAACAACAAACGCATTGAGAGAGAAATTATGGCAACCATGCCTTTCACAATAAAACACAAAAAATGAAATACTTAGCAATCAATCTCACAAAGGAAGTAAAAGATTTATACAGAGAAAATTATAGTACTGTTAAAAAAGAGATGAAAGAGGATTTTAGAAAATGGAAGGATATTGCTTGCTCCTGGATAGGAAGAACTAACAGTATGAAAATGGCCATATTCCCAAAATTCTTATACAGGTTCAATGCAGTCCATATCAAAATACCATTAGTATAACTCACAGATCTAGAAAAATATTCTTAAAATTCGTGTGGAACCAGAAATGACCTAGAATATCAAAATAAATGCTGGGTAACAAAGAAAAGGCAGGAGACATTACTATTCCTGACTTGAAATTATAATATAAAGCTACTGTGATAAAATCGGCATAGTACTGGCATAAAGATAGACCTGAAGAACAATGGAACAGATTACAAGATGTAGACACAACTATAAACACCCTCATCACCTTATCTTTGACAAAGGAGCCAACCATGATCATTGGAAGAGAGATAGTCTCTTTAATAAATGGTGCTGGAAAAACTGGCTTTCCACATACCAAAGGCCTAAAATAGAATGCTTATCACCATTCACAAAACTACAGTCAAAATGGAACAAAGATTTTTTTAAAAATGCATTTAGTACAGGGTCTACAGGGTCTCACCACATAGATCAGACTGGTAATGACCCTCCTGCTTTCAGCCTCTCAAGCACTGGGATGACAGACAAGTGCCATCATGCCCATTTTAAATTGCTACCTCAGCATGCTCTGAGGGTGGGGCTGGCACCGCTTGTGGTTCCTGGGATTGAATCCCAGTCCCTGAGCTCTGCCGAAGCAGGTGCTTTAGTCCACTGAGCTATCTGGCTGGCCCAGAAGAAACACTTAAATATTAAAACTGAATCACTAAATCTTTTAGAGAAGGAAGGTAGAAATCTTAAGGAAAGGAGTAGGTAAAGAGTTCTTGAATATAAATCAAGCTACATGGGAAATGCTTCACAGAATCAACAATTGGAATCTCATCTTTTTGAAAGGTTTCTGCATATAAAAATAAATCACCAGCAGAGTAAAGAGAAAACCTGCAAATTGGAAAAAAATTATGTCAGACTGTCATTCAGACAAAGGACTCCTATCTAGAACATATAAAGAACTGAATTCTTTAATCAGGCCTCCAAAATTAAAAAAACTCAAACCAAAGATGGGCATCTGAGATGAACATACACTTCAAAAATGAAGAAATACAAATTTCAAATAAATGTATGAAAAATGTTCAACATCATTGGCCATTCAAGAGATGCAAATTAAAAGTGCTGAGATACCTTCTTATGCCAAAAAGAACTGCTATCAAGAAGTCAATCAAGGGCTGGGGAGATAGCTCCCGGGGCACAAGTGCCTGCCTGGCAAGTATAAGGCTGAACCCCCAGTCCAGCCAAAAAAAAAAAAAAAAAAAAAAAAAAAAAAAAAAAAAAAAAAAAAAAAAAAAGAAGTTAATCAATAACAAATGCTGGAGGTGCTGTGGGGAAAAAGGAACTCTTTCACTGTTAGTGGGAATGGGGCCTGGTACAGCCATTATGGAAATCAGTAAGGAGATTCCTCAAAAAGCTAGGATAGGAGATTCCATTCAATCCCGCTATTCTCCTCCAAGGTATTTTGCCAAAAGAATTGAAATCATCATACCACAGCAATATATGTACACCCATGTTTATAGCAACACAATTTGTCATAGCTTAATCTTGGAACACCCCAAAGGCCCATTAACTGAGGAGTAAAAAAAACGTTATTTTTACACAGTAGAATATTACTCAGCAGTAAAAAGACAAATTCTAGGCTTTTGTAGATAAATGGATGTAACTAGAGACGATATTGTTAAGTGAAATAAATTAGACCCACATGTACAAATATTGTATTGTGTCTGTAGTGTGAGAACCTGAAAGAGTACATGTAATCTGAAAGGTGTAGTAGATAATGTAAAACGGAAAGAATTTGTTCAATGAGAAGGAAAAAGTGGGATGAAAAAGACGAAAGAAAGGAGGAAAAAAATATACTTACATATACATGCAGGCTAATTTGGCTAATTGTACTGCTGATTTCTGCTGGTCTTTTGAAAGACGCAGTTAGTGCCTAGTCTTCTTTTCTTCTTTTCTTTTAATTTCTTGAGACTTTTTGCTGTTTCTTTAAACCAATTTTGCACATTTATATCTGGTAACTTAAATAACTAATTTGAAGATAATATCATGCGATACAGCAACCATTGTTGAATTCCTGTTTAGTGAAAGTTTGTATAGTTTCTATTTTTTTTAGTTTTTAGTTTCTATTTTTTTTTGATATTTTGTATTCTTTAAATAAAAAAATTAAAAAATCAGTGTACATGAACTAGTAGAAAAGAAATTAAAAATCAGTAATATAGAAAAGGAGCCTCTTGTCTGGAGCACAGCTGAGTTTTCAGCAATGTAAGGAGGCCTGATGGCTTCTGACTCCTGCTAACAAGGGTTCAAGCAAGATCAAAGTCGTTGATCTGTAGTCAGTGTTCATCATTTGAAACACTTTTGTGCTTGTGTATTCGTTTTTCCTTAGTGTTTACAGTGGAGCAGTTGTTGTCCTACAATAGGCAGAGGTACCACATGCAGGAAAAATAAGGAAGGGAACCACAGAGGGAAGCATTACAGCTGTGTTTAGATGTCCCCCAAAGCCTCATGTGGTCACAGGCAGGCTTCTCAGAAGTGGCTGAATCTACCGTGTGTGATGCTGGTGTCAAGGGAATATGGTTACTACCATTGTGTGCTCTCTGGCTTGGCATGGTTCTGGGTGTTGATAACGGGAAGGCCCACCTTGGATGTGAGGGCTTCGTGCTCTAGGGGTGTGTAGTCTGGAGAGAGCATAATGGGCAGAGAGACAGTTGCTGCCGTCGCTTGCTGCTTTGCTACTTCACTGCTTGTTGCTTTCTGCTTGCTATAAACAGTTCGCCCTGCCTTGGAGTCAGCAAACTGTGAACTAAAACCTCTCTAAATGGGGCTACAATAACCCTTTCCTTCTTCAACTTTCAGTGGCAGGTGTTCTGTCTCTGCAGTGAGAAAAGTAGTTAAACAAGGAGGGGAGATACAAACAGTACAGCACTGAAAGGTAATTGGTCCAGTGGTACCTGAGGAAGGTGCAGGGATTAGTCTCACTCCTTTGAGGTGTGTACTAGTTGCTTTCATGGATCTGCACCAACAACTTACAGAACTGCTATGCTTGCATGAGACTGACTGAGATTTGTTGGTTCCAAACTACACTTAGGCCTTGCCCTTCACCTGTATGGACTGAACTGTGTGATCACAGAACCTCTGGAGCAGGCACTGTTCCAGCCTTGCTTGGTGAGAAGTTTCATGAAGATGACACCTCCAATCAGAACACACCCTCCAGAGAGGACCAGGGATACAGTCCTGACTAACAGTGGGGTCAATGAGAAATTTTAAAGAAGACATTAGGTAGGATGAAACTGGCTTCTTCCTTCTCTTTGAGGATCTAGAGATCATTGTGCAACGTGCTGTCCTAGTCAACTCTGAGGAGTATGACATTGTAGTCATACAGATGGTCAGCCACGAGTGTGACATTGTTTCCACAGAGCTTTGAAGCTCTGTGATCTGTGTATATCCTGGAGCTCCTTTGTCAGCTGGTCACTGTCTTGCCTCTGGTTCCTTTTCCTTTTCTTGAAGATGGCCAAGTTTTCTTTTCTGATGCCATCATCTTCACATTCCTTGCTCTCAGCTGGCTCCTCCTCTTTCATTTCACAGTGATCTGGGTCTTCTGTGTCCACAATCATTGCCTTACCTTTATTTTCTTTAGGTCCTTCCTCCTGTGTGCATCACTCTGCTGGCCAGGGCTGAACCAGCACGTACACACTGGGATGCTGCAAGAGGTTGTAGAGTTTTCACAGACCAGCCATGATTCTCTTTAGATGCTACATGAGCAGAGGATTTCCTTTCTTTATAGTCACCAGCCTCTTCAAGACAGCCAGTCATCAGACTCCAGTGGAATTAGGGCATAGCAGGGTAGGATTCAGTGATGTTATGGTGGATGTGGAAGGGATCTCCTCACACTGGTCTCTGTGGGGGATGTAGTCAGCCCCAGCCAGCAGGAACTTGCAGCTGAGCTTGTCCAGGTAGGCGCTGGCAACACAGAAGCACTGGTGGTGCATGAGAGATGGGAAAACTCCTATCTCAGACAGGGCCCCTCCTGGCCCTGCCAGGTTCCAAGCTGCTGCCACTGAGCCTGCTGCCTCTGCTTTGTTCTTGGTCCCCTGCCCAGATTGGATGGGCACTTCCCCTGCTATTGTTTTTCTTCAGACCATGCTTGTAAGTGAAACAAATCAGACTTGCATCATATTGTCGCCTTAGTGTAAGGAGCTAAAAGAATAAGATCTAAAATGTATAACAGATACTGGGAAATGGGAAGAAACTGTTCAAAAGGAAAGAGAAACTGGGATGGGGCCAAGGAAAAAAGAAGGGAAAAGGAATAATGCGTGTGTGTGTGTGAGTGTGTGTGTATATATATATGTATATATATATATATATATATATATATATGTATGTACATTATTCCATATATATATATACACACACATATACACACAAAATAGTTAAGACAGCTGTACTACTAATTTCTATTAGAGTTCATTGAAAATAAAGGTTGATGTGTATACCATTTGATGAGCTTTTAATGCCTCACTCTTATGTTCTGAGCAAGTACTTTCAAGATAACCATACTCAGTGTACTATTGTTACTCTCCTACTATCTTGTATTGAAATTTTGTTTCATTGTTTTTATTTTTTCTCTTTTTAAAAAAGTAATTTAATCTCCATTGTGATAGATTTTAGAGGACGGAAACATCATCTATCTTTGGGAGGCACCCTGGATTAGATGGTATTAGGGTTGAGGCCCATGATTGAATCCTAGAGGCTTTACAGAAAGAGGGCAGGGAAGGAGAAAGGGGAGAGGCAAGACACAGAGGAAGCATACGTGTGTGTGTGTGTGTGTGTGTGTGTGTGTGTGTACTCTTGGTTCACTTCCCATGTGAATCCCTGCCCCGTGCAGCTTTGCCATTAAGAAGGCTGTTACCACATGTAGCCCCTAAAACAGTTTTCTTTATAACTCTCTTGGTCTGTGGATTGTGGTACTAGCAAAATAAAATAGATTAGTTCCTTTCTCCTCTTCCCTAGTGGCTCATTTTCCCAACTAAAATAAAGTGCAGTACCACTAAGTGTTTTCCTTGTACATAGCCTATTTGTTTCCATTCGTCATGGTAGTTATAGTAGTAATATTAGTCCAGTCAGCTCTTCATCTAAAGGAATAGTAAAAGTACTCACTGTTTTCAACATGAATGAGTACTCTGAAGTGTTTAGCACCAAAGGAAACTGCTTGTATTTTACTGCTATTAATGACACATTTAGATATTACATTATGCTGATTCACTTTGACTTATACTAACTGCTAGATTTAACTCCTAAGTAAAATTTTATTGTAACTACAAAATTCACATTCTTCCCTGAAAGTTAAAACTGAATTGTCAAACCTTAAATTGTTTACCTACATTGTTTCCTTACCTGAAATAGGGATATCAACATGTTCTAAGTTGATATGAGTTTAACATTAATAATGTATAAGTAGTGCACGGACAATTGCAAACAAATATATACATTTTAGTTGATTTCATTTGTGCCATAAACTTTGTCTTAAGAGTTTATGGCTTATTTCTCATGAACAAATCACCAATCACTATTTTCTTGTTCTTTTAGAAGACTTGGGATTATCTTGAAAGCACAACAAATTCCAACTAAGGTTCTTTCTCTATTTGTGACAGCTGTACTATTTCACAAATCCACCCTCCTATCTTGGCCATTGTATAGAATAAGCCATTCCATCCATTCTCACTTACTCATGTTCATATTTCATCATGTTGGTTTTTTATCCCTTCACCCAATTATCTTCTACTGTTACTCTACCTGCAGAACTTTTTCATTGTTCTCTGGAGCTCTTGGGGAGATTTCTGTTCTCTTTTGCCCAATATCCCTTTGTCACATCTTCTTACACTACCCTCACCTATAGAGTAAAGTATCTGACCATGATGGGCTGAAAGAATTACCCAGTAGCATAATGTTATCTCCGCTTTAAGTGAGGACAGAGAGTGGTTCAGTGAAATCACCTATTTAAAGTTCAGCAATATTAAAACTTTTAAAGTTCAACTGTGAGAGTGAAAAACACGAATTTTATCAAATTATGTTAAGGTTTACTAAAAAGTATATTTTATAGCCAGGTATTTTGGCACATGGTGATAATTCTGGGACTCAGAAGCCTGGGTCAGGAAGATTGCAAGTTTGAGGCTAGCCTATGCAACTTGGCAGGACACAGTCTGAAAATAAAATTTAAACTGATAAAAAAGGTCAAATATCGTATTTTGTGACAGCCTGTGTAAGTCAAAGTGAAATAGTCAAAAGGAAATATGTGAATGTACTGTTCACAACAACAAAAAACAAGCCACTAATGCTTGTTGAGCATGAACACTTCAATAAACACTACAGACTACTTGATAGTGACAGCCCTCACTCAGGTTGACACTGGTCTCATTGCTTTTTCTACAGATGAGGTACTGATTGAATAAATTGCTGCTAAACTCTTAGCACTATCACCATGGTGAATGGAAACAGGAATAGGCTACATATAAGAAACCACTCATCCTCAGGGAATGTTACAAGATTCTCAGTGGGTGCCAGAAACCTCAGACAGAACCAAACATTACAACTTACCACCTTTTCTATCTTAACTAAGCACTTAGTGTACATACACATTAAAACTATAATTTTTACTCTTTGAAATGATAGCCACACTAGCAAGAATTTATTTTCCTTTCTTGACACTGTCACAGATGGATGAACCTTATAGTTTTTCTGTTATAAATTGCCAGTAGTACCACTTGATGAATATTGAGGCTTTCAAAACTCAAATAAGGGTTACTTGACCACAATCACTATCTATAATTGAGATGGTGCGGTGACTGATGAGCAGGTAGGACAGAGCATGGAAAAAGGTGTGATCTATGTTCAGAGTGAAATGGTGGGAAATATCAAAAGATTATTGTTATGGTTTATGTCTAGTTGTCCCCACAAAGCCTCATGAAATCATGGGCAGGGACTTCTAGAGTTTGAGACTTGAATGATGATCCACTGAGATTACATGTTTTACTACTGTTGGGATTATGGTCTGAGTACTGCTAAGACTATGGGTGTGGCCTGAGATGATAGGCTAAGGCAGAGAGCCTGACATAATTTAAAAAGAGAGACAGAGAGACAGACTAGAGCTGTTGCTCTCTGTACCCATTTGGTTGGCGGCCTCTGTTGCAATTGTTGCTGTTCTGCTGCCATGAACTGGATACTCTCTGCCCTGTTGCACTCAGCCTTGGGCCAGCCGAATATGGACTGAAACCTTCAGTAACTGTGAGCTAATAAACCTTTCCTTCCTTCATTTTGAGTGTTGGGTATTTGTCCCACCAATGAGTAAAAAGTAACGAAGATAATTATAAAACACAGTTTAAAATGGTATGCCTGCTAAGGCTTATGATGAGTGGTCAATTTCAGGAATTTTTCATTTTATATTGTTAGACAACGATTGACTGGTGAAACTGCAGAAACAAAACCAAACCTAAGTGTATGACTACTAGAGTAGTAGTTCATTGTAATTAGGAAATGAGCACTAGGCTAGGAAAGACAAGAAAGAAGTCTTCAAGGTTAAGACCAATACAAGGCTTAGACACAGTGGAGCAAGTTTCTTGCACTTCTCATTCAATTTTTTCACTTTGAGCATTTCCTGGGATCTTCAAACTGCTAACTACATTCTCACATCATAGTGTATTTCCTGCCAAGTTCCTAAAGGTACTAATGCACTTTCCCATACATGTCATTTTTCCCTTAAAGCTTATTTTACACATTCATGTATTAATATTTAAATTTGTTTGAGATATTGGTAGGAAACTGTATATATGTGCAAGCACATAGGAGCATTTACTCAGAGGGTAAGCTTTCCTTCATGCAGATGTGGCCATTCTGTTGAAGAAGCCACATATATTATTTCACAGGATTCCTGGCCATTTGCCTATCTTCTTTGGAGAAATGTCTAAAGGTTTTGCCCATTTGTGAATTGTTTTGGAAAAATTTTATAGTTATTTTGTAATATAGAATAGTTGTAGTATACAATAGGCATGAGAATGAGTGTATTAAAGTAGAATAAAGATGCTAGGAACTTTGGGAAAAGGGGTGGGAGATGGAGAAAGACAATAAAGACATGTCAAAGACAACTAATTATTTTCTTTAAGGGAAGAATAAAGAATACTCTTCAGATTCAAGTGTTTTGTTTTTTTTTTAAGTTTTGAAAAGTGGCAACCTTAGAAGTTTAAGCATTGCTGAATGAGACTGTGAACATAATCATTATTTTACAATACTATTTAAATTGAAAAGAGCCTGATCTTATGACCTAATTTATTTTATTATTTATTTATTTATTTATTTATTTATTTATTTTTTGGTTTTTGGCCCAGTCTCTTATTTTCAAGTACTACTCTTGAGAGAATGACAGTAACTGAGTTCACACCAGGAGCAGTACACATCAAAAAGACAAGAGTGACATGTATTCCAAACATAATTTTAGCATTACATTGTGCTATAATCAATATGCTGAACCTTTTGAAGGTTCTTGAGACCAACATCTGATTCATCCCGTGTACATAAGTGCATGGTTTTGCTATTGATGTTTTCTGCTTTGTCTGCTTCCACTCACTTCGTTGTTTAATCCATAACACATTCAGCTGTGTTATACCCTTAAGTTCTTGTTTTCTTCTTTAAAGTTCTTATATTAGGGAGACTATACGGTATTTACACATATAGGTCTGGTTTATTTCACTAATGAGTATATGTTCAATAGACATCCATTTATATATGAAGTCTTCAAACTTATCATTTTTTATGGATGAGTAGTATTCCATTGTATAGAAATACCACATTTTTTAAACCATTCTTCAAATGATGGACATTTTGGTTGTTTCCAAGATTTGGCTATTACAAATTGGGCTGCTATAAACATAGGTGCACAGATATCGCTATGGTATGAAGTTTTCAGTTCTTCTGGGAAAATTCCCAGTAGGGGGATAGCTGGATTGAACGGAACTTCTAATTCTAGTTTTGTAAGGAT
>PVJA010007606.1:0-50390 GCA_004027025.1 Myocastor coypus
AAAAAAAAAAAAAAAAAAAAAAGGAACCATTGAATGAGCAATATAAGAAAGTAATAGAATGTAGGAAGCTGAATCAAAGTGCTATACAGGAGCTTAAAATTTCAATCACAAGTTGGCAAAACCATTTCAATGAAAGTGAAAATAGACTTTTGGATCTTAAAGACATCTAGTGAAGAGGTAAGAAAAGATTTCTTAATAACAGCTAGGATGCAAGAAAAAATAATTCAGCCTCTGCAAGATGCTTTAAAGATGGCACATGTCTGTAATCCCAGCACTCAGGAGGCTGAGGCAGGAGGATCGGTGCGAGTTCGAGACCAGCCTGGGCTACAAAAGTGAGCTCAAGGCCAGCCTGAACTGCACAACAAGACCTTGTCTCTAAAAGACAAAAAATGCTTTAAAAATGAGAAAGGTAAGACTAATATGCATCAACGAGAAAGAAGAAGTCTGTACAATGGATATATAAAGAATATGGGAAGGAGTAATAGCAGAAAACTTCCCAAATATAGGGAAACAATTTGACATTCGGAGAACTGAAACATATAGAACTCCAAATAACACCAACTCAATTAAAATCATTCCCAGTCATATAATAATCAAGATACCAGAAATTCAGCACAGGAATAGAATACTAAAAGCCGCTAGAGAAGAGAAACAGATCACATGTAAAGGAAAACCCACTGGGATAACAGCAGATTTGTTTTTACAAGCTATCAAGTCAAGAAGAGCATGGAGCAAAGTACTTCAAGTCTTGCAAGAAAGCAAACTCCAGCCCAGACTGTTATATCCTGCAGAACTCTCTTTCAAGTTCAGTGGAGAGGTAAGATACTGCCAGGTGAATGAACAACTAAAGAATTTCATGATGACAAAGGCTCACATAGTTTACTAAAATCATATTATAGAGAAGGATTAAAATAACCACAAATCCATGAAGCAGAATGGAAAGAATCCATAAAGTAGGCCAAATAATTAAAGATAGGAGAAAAAGAGGAATAAAAAAGCAGTCTTTCAACTATTCTTTTACATATGGCAGCAGAATATGTCTGTCAGCATATTCTACAAATAGACTTCTCCTTCACCCTATGGGTCATGATTCTGTCTCGGTCTACAGGGTGTGTATCAAGGAAATAGCAGTACCTCAGTCCCACAAATGACACCTGGCCACCAGCAAGCCTCATGGACACTGTCATGTACACTGTCCATGTGCATGACACACTAGAACTTTCTGTGATATCCTATCCCCAAACTGTTAGAAGTTCTGGTCATATATTTGAAATTCCAGTATTCATGTTATGTTTTATTCTTAGTAATTCTTTACTACCATGGAAACTTTTTCTTTGTATATATTCACCTGTTCAAATACTATGTGAATAAGGGCTGGGGAGGTAGCTCTGTGGCACAAGTTCCTTCCTGGTAAGTGCAAGGTCAGGAGTTTGAACCTCGGTCCCACACACACACAAACAACCCCACAAATACTATGTGAGTACTCTGAATTGATTACAGATTCGTATATATGATACACAACGTTCTGGTCTCTAAGTTGGAATCATGATTTGATTTGAATTTTGCAATATTGTTTTGAAATATTTAATTTTAATTAATTAATATTTAACTAATTTTCTGAACATTGTTTAATTATACTTTTTGTTTTATGATTTATACTGTATCTCTGACTTACAATCTACTTATAAGACATGGTATAATATTTTCTCCTAGTATTAGAAAGTTAAATATATATATATATATATATATATATATATATATATATATATACACAATGATACATATATATAGGATACTTATATAGCTACTTTGTCTTAATTTATTGAGAATAAAAGTTTGTAGTAATATTGTTCAGACAAGATACCAGGTCTGCACATTTCTCTCTGAATAATTACTATACAGACAACAATATGCATGGAATTTAAAAAATGAGCAAACAAATTAGCTGGAATAAATGTTGCACAATAGAGGCAATGTTAAGAGTAAGTTGAATTATTTTCATTGACCATGTACTAAATGCCAGAAAAAGAAGTAAGCATTTTGTTTATTTTAGCTTTTTTTTTTTTTTTTTCTTGTTTCAGGATTTTTGTCTGTTTGTTTATTTATTTATTTTCATGGCACAGCTTGTGGTGCCAGGGATTGAACTGCGGTCCCTGCAGCCACCTAAGCTTTCCTAAGCAGGTGCTTTAGACCACTGAGCCATCCTGCCAGGCCCCAATGCCACATTTTCTTTATCCATTATTCTCTTTCTAAAATATCATTTCTAAGGTATACATAATGGGTCATGAAAACTTAAAATATAGGAGAATGTTTTCCTGAAAATACCTTTCTTCTTATATTCCATAAATGTTAATTAATAAATCCATATTCAAATGATAGTCTTTAGAAAGCATACTGAATGTGATATATTGATATTTTTCTCTAAGTTTAAGTTGTGAAATTTTATTGAGCAATACTGCAATTATGTGTAGGAAAAATTTCAGAAACATAATTTATTCATAATGACATTACTAACAACATTTTATTCACATGAAGAAATAATGGAAGATGTTGTGTACAATTTCCACATGATGGTTTAGGAGACATGGCTACACAGTGATAGTATTTATTTGACTCTACATGTTACTCTGGGAGAAAAGCTAATGATCATTAATGTATAGGAAAAAATATGCAGGAAAACTATCTACTTTTAAATACTGGATTTGTATTCAATAATGACATTCAATTTGATTATTAAATGTAGATCCTTTTGGTGGAATTTTTGGGATCTTTATTGTAGAGTATCACGTCATCCATAAATAATAATTAAAATTCTTCCTTTTCTGTTATTATTCTCTTTATTGCTTTCTTTTGTCTAATTTCTCTGGATAAACTTCCTAGAACTACACTGAATAAAACTAGTGGAGATTTTCATCTTGTTCGTGATTTTACAGCGAAAGATTTCAGTTTTGGTCTATTCATTGTAACATTGATTGATTTGTGATAGACACCTTTTACCAGAGTTAAGACCATTAATTCTGATTTTCTGTAGTGATTTTATTAGGAATGGAGTATGAATTTTATTAAAATATTTTTGTGAGATGATCATTTGGTTTTGGTACTTGGCTCCATCGATGTGATGTATTACAGTTTTTGTTTTACAAAAGTTAAACCATTCCCATATTCCTGTGATAAATCCTACTTTATCTCGGTGGTGATTTTCTTCATAGTATTTGCCAGGACCTTACTGAATGTGTTTGCATTACATGTATTAGAGAGACTGGCTAACAGTTCTATTTTGTAGTTGAGCCTTTCTCTGGTTTTGATTCTAAGTTAGGCCTGTTTTCAGGAATGTACTTAGGAGCATTGTTTCCTTACCAACTTTATTAAAGAATTTGAAAAGTGGTGATATTAGATATTCTCTAAATTTATTGCAGAATTCATCAGAGTCTAGTCTTTTCTTTGTTCATAAATTTTTAATTATATTTTCTAATTTTGTTTGTGGCCAGCTCAGGCTGTCCTGAGGGCAGGGCTAAACCAGCATGTGTGCAGGGGATCAAATTGTGATCCCTGTGCACTTGTGTAAGCTTGCCTAAGCAGCTATCTTGCTGTCCCTACATTTTCAGTCCACTCATCAGCCCTGAAAGACTCATGTACATCCTTTTATGCAAAAGATATTTTAGTCCATCTATAAGATTTACCAAAGTTCTAACAAATTCATCACTGTTGGAAAGTTCAAGGCCCAAGGCTCTTCTAAGATCAAAACCAAACTCTTTGCTATGAACCCCTATACAAATGAAAAGTTCAACACTTCCAACATTTAATGACACAAGAAAAACATTACCATTTGAAAAAGTACACACAGCAGGATACCAAGCATTGGGAACAACACAAGTCCAAAATCCCAGCAGGGAAAACATTAAGTTCCTTAGTTTCATATAGAAATAGTGAGTTCTATGTGGCTCTGCCACTCTGGCACTCTTGGTGGTAACTCCCATGGCTATTCTTTGGGGCTGGCTTTGCTCTTTCTTTGAAACTCTCCTTAGTCAATCCACATTCCTCACTTTTTTAAACTTGTGGACTTTCCACTGAATAGGCTTTTCACTTACAATTTTATACACTGGGCCCCACCCCCACCTTCCTGGAGTACACTGCCTGGACTCTGAGGTCTTCTGAGATTGAGGTGGAAGCCTTCTTAGCATCAGAACTCCTGCACTCTCCTTCAGACCATCAGTTCAATTCGCTTATTCCTCTGAGTAATGGAGATCCATTTAGTTCTATCTTTGTATTTCACAGCTTTATTGAAATTTTATTTTTGGCCAAAGGCACATTTCCAATCATCCTGCTGGGCTCTTTTCCCTTGATTCTGAAAGTAAACCTGTCTAGAAGACCCCAACTACAGCCGTGTCACTTGGTCAATATTTAACTGGTGTGAGTTTTCTCTTGAAAGACTAACCAATCTTCCATGTTTAAGGTTAGTTTCAGGCAAAGTCTCTGGACATGAACAAATTTCAGATAAACTTTCTGTCAATCCATATCACAAATTACTCAAAATCCAACAGCCTCTGTAATCCTTCTTCCTAGCAGAAACCTCCACAGGCTGGTCTTCACAGGCAGGATTTCTCTCAGCCTCAGGACTTCTAAGCTCTGTCCAGAATATCCTATAAAGAACAGATAAAACTGTCCCCACCCTCCTCTTGTAGGTGACATCTCCAAACATTTCCTGTCTCTTGTCTAAAGCCATTCCCCCAAGCTTGTAATCCACATGATCACATTTAGTCACAGCAATGACTCCACTTCTCTGGTACCAAATTCTGTCACAGTTAACTTTCCCTAATTGCTGGGACGAACACCTGACACTCCAATGAAGGAAGTAAAGGCTTATTTAGCTCACAATTACTGGAGGTTTTAGTTCATACTCAGATGTCTCCAAGGTAGTGCTGCACACGGCAGAGAGCTAAGTTTTATGGTGGCTGCAAAGGGCAGAGACCAAAGGGAGAGGCAGCAGCTCAGGCAATTAGCTAATCTCTCACCCTCCTTGCAGAGCAAAAAAGTACTCTGCAATGGAATAGATTAGAAGATACTGAAACCACTCTAGGTATACTTAGGATGCCAAAAACATTCACTGGAAGAATGAGCACCTCTTTAAGAAATGGTGCTAGAAAAACAGATTTCTACATGATTTAGAGTAAAAGTATGCCCATATTTATCACCATACACTAAAGTCAAAATGGATCAAAATCTAAACATTAAAAGAGAAACAGTAAATGTACTGAAAGAAAAAATAAGTAGAGATCTTTATGACATAGCTGTAGGCACAAATTGTATAAACAAAATCCTGGTACCACAGGATTCTAGTGACTATTAAAAAGAATCAAAAACTGGGAGCAACTCTTTTCTTATTATTATATCTGGCTCAGCCTGCCCTGGGGTTGAGACTGGCACAGCATGTGGTGCCGGGGATCAAATTGCAGACCCTGCAGTTGCCTAAGCTTTCCTAAACAGGTGCTTTAGATCACTGAACCATGTTGCAAGCCCCAATGGGAGCTACTCTTAAAGAAGAGAGAGAGAGAGAGAGAGAGAGAGAGAGAGAGAGAGAGACAGACAGACAGACAGACAGACACACAGACACAGACAGAAACAGACAGAGACAGAGAGACAGAGAGAGAAACTTTTGCACATGAAGAGAAATCACCAGCAGAGTGAAGAGACAACCCATTGTGTAGGAAAATTTATGTCACCCATTCCTTGGATTAAAAAAATATATACATTCTAGTATAATACAGTAGATTATATGAAGAATTTCAAAATGTCTGGCCCCTCAGATTTAGATCTAATTCAAACATGATCATCTGACATGTGTAGGCATTTCTGTATTAAAGAAATAGCAAATAAATACATGAAAAACGTTATACATCATTCATCATTTGTAAAATGCAAATTAAAATGATAAGATTCCAACTCACTCCAGAAAAAATGGTTATTATTAAGAAATTAGCCAATAGCAAATGCTAGAGGGAATAAAACAATTCTTCCTACTGTTGGTGACAATGTATGCTGATAGAACTGACATAGAAATCAATGTTAATATTTCTCAAAAATGTAGGACTAAGGATCCATGCAATTCAGCTATTATATTGCTTGGTATTGTTCTGAAAGAATTAATTACCACAGCAATATATCCATACCCATGTTTATAGTGACCCAGAATCTAAAATCCAAATCTTGGAAACTACTTAAGTGGTCATCAACTGGTACATGGTTGAAGATTATATATATATATATATATATATATATATATATATATATATATATTCTGCAATGAAACAGAATGAAGGTGAAACATTTTTAGATAAATACATGAGCCTTGAAACCATAGTATTACACATGAATCAACTACATTGTTTCTTTTTTTTAAAATTATTTTTTATTTATTTTTTTTCTTGTTTCAGAACCTTTATTTGTTTATTCACTCATTTTTATGGCCGGCTCAACCCACCCCGAGGGCAGGGCTGGCACAGCATGTGGTGCTGGGGAATCGAACCATGGTCCCTGAAGCCACCGAAGCTATCCCAAGCAGGCGCTTTAGACCACTGAGCCATCCCGCCAGGCCCTATATTGTTTCTTTAGAGTAAGGAACTGGAAGTGTTAATAACTGCCAAAGTATAAAATAGTTCTTGTGAAACAGGAAAAGAAAATATTGAAATGTGAGGTGACTGTGAGTGAGGAGGAAAAAGAAAAGAATGGAAATTTTAAAAAGAGAAATGAGAACAATGGAAGCAAATTTTGTGCAAATATAGAGAGCAGGAGACAATGAAAGGAGGGTATGGGAATAGGAATTAAAAATTAGTTCATATACAGGTATAAATTTTCTTTGAATATTAAATAAATTTGTAATATATCAATAAAATCTGATTGTAGATGTAAAAAACAATACATGATTGCATAAAAATAAATTGGTTATGCAAACAGTAAAGGAATGTTCCTACCTTGATTTACAATCCATATCTGTGTTGAGAATAAAACACTGTTCATAGTTTATTTTTTTCTTTTTTATTACTTTTAATAAGAAATAATGTATAATGATGTGACAGTTTCAAAACACATTGGTACTACTCTTCAATATTTGATAAAATACATATCGTTCTCCTCCTATTAGTTACACAGAGTACAGGGTGTAGATGTTATACTTTTTCAAATCATTATTGGTACATCAAAATTTCTTCTCATTGAACTAAGAGAAAGTAGTTGGATACATAATCCAATACTTGATAATTGCAGTGGGTTATTGGTAAAACTGGCAATGTTGGAAGCTGTTGATTTAAGCCTTTTATAGCTCAGCACTCTAATCTAGCTTTCCATTTTATACCTTGTGGTTAAACATTTCTGCTGGTTGGTTAAGGGCAAGTTTAAGCAAGACCTATATAGCAAAACATGTAACTTTTGTATCACTCAAGGTCAGTGAAATCATCTCACGATTTACTTTGGAAAAAGGTACAGTGCTTTGTAGTAGTGTTGTCAGTGTCAGCCATCTGGATAAGTCATGGCTATTAAAACATGAACATGCAATTATAAAAAGTTGCAATGAATGCTACACATTTTTTCATCTTCATTATAAAACAACAGTTTAGCCTTATGTTAGAATTTTGTAGGTTCAAAGTTCAAAATCAGTTTCATTGGATCAAAATAAATCTGAGCACAAGACTGCTTCTTAGAGAATCCCCATGGGAGAGCTGGTTCCCTTGCACTTTCAAACTGCTCAAGCCTGACTGAAATTGTTGTCTCCTGGTTTCTAGGCACAGTTCATTCACTAAGGCCTTGGCTTCCTAAAACTTAGCTCCCTCTTTAACTCTTATCCTCACATCTTCTGAGAACTTTGCAATAAATTCATTTGAAAACCATATTTTCCAATGTGAAGTAGAGTAAAATAAAATCAGGCCTAGTACAGATAAGTTTATGCCAGATGTAAAGTATACGCTATGATATTAGAGACCTCAAACTGAGAAGCATTAGAAGATCATAGGCACCTTATAATTAGTTACTACAATGCATCTTGTACTGTTTTTTACCATTTTTGGAAGCAAGACTAAGTTTATGATTATAAAATGACGTTATATATAAATGATATTTCATTTTCTTTGAAAAAAAATAAAGCTAACTCAAACATTTTGTTTAACCTAATCAGTAAGCCCTTCAAGGTAATTTCTCTGGGATGTTATTCATTTCACTTATCATTAATATGGATTTGATAGGGGCCAGCAAGATAGCTCAGTGGTCTAAAGTGCCTGCTTAGGCCAGTTTAGGGGACCACAGGGACTGCGGTTCTATGCTTGCCACCACATACTATGCCAGCCCCACCCCTGAGGGCAGACTGAGCTGACCATAATATATGTAAAGGTAAAAGATATTGATTTGATGTCAAAGTTAGCTGTTATAGAAGCATAGCATAAACAGCATGAACATGTTGGAATAATTCTCAATTTGGGCAGGACAGAGCAGTGAATATGGGATTGTATTACCTTACTCGGAATGGTACTCAGGCTAAAACTTTTATTTCTAGAATTCTAAATTTAGTATTCTATCCACAATTGGTTGAGAGTAACTGAAAACATGGAAAGCAAAACCATGGTTAGGGTATAACAGTATACCATGTTCAGGTTATCTCTTCTCTCTCTTTCTTGATAGATATTTATAGATGATATAGATATAAATAGATATATAACATAGATACAGATATAGGTATAATAGTAGAATCTCGGTAATATACTTACTATTCAAAGTCAAGCACTCAACTGAAGACAGAAGTGAGATTTAACTCCAAATGCAAAGAGTACTTGTGTTTATCAGCAGCCACAATTTTCCTTAAATATAAAGTGATATGATAAAAATGGTCTTAAAAAGATTAGAGGATTGAGAGCCTGTTTAGGCAAGCACAGGGACTGGGGTTTGGTTTGAGCCCCTGCACCATGCTGGCCTGCTCCTGAAGCAAGCTGAGCTAGCCACTGAAATCAGGCATGGTGGTGCACACCTGTAATCCCAGCACGAGGGAGGCTGAAAAGAAGAGGATCACCGTAAGTCTTATCTGTGTAGTAAGACCCTGTACCAAATACATTAAAAGGAAAAAAAGGGAAACAGATAGAATGCCTGAAGTATGAATTCCTAATACACATAAATATAAAGTAAATTTATTTTACTGTTAAATAGTATAGACTATATTGATTTAAAGTGAGGTTTGAACAGAACTATGTTAGAAATATATTTTCCTAAGTCATTGCTTTAGAAATTACTTTAGATAACAACTATAAATACAAAGTGCTCCATTTTGACGGCTGCACAAGAGTAAACTAACTCATGTAAATGATAGAATAAATATTATTTACTTACTGGTCAGTTAAGCTTCCAAGGACTTGCAATGCTAACCAATTATTCTAAGTGCTAAGGAGCATAATAAGGAGCACTGCACATATATTGAGTAATAGAAACACAATAAATATTTAAGAAAAATGTTTTTGATGAAAATTATTAATGATCATAGAAAAATGATGCAAGAGATTCATAGAACCAAAATTAAGATTTCTTTAGTTGTCTTTCTCATTTAGTAAATCTTTTGCAATTATTTACTAATGAATTTGACATTCACACATATTTACTTTCTCTGTCTTGTTTTTGTGCTGTCATTTTTCGCTTTTTTTCTCATTTTATTTATTTTTCTATAAGGACTATGCTGTATAAGATGATAAATAGATAGATACATAGATAGATAGACAGATAGATAAATAGACAGATAATTGATTGGTTGTCTATATGTACAGTGAGTAATAGAAACAGAACTAGCTAGGAAAAAAGTTTAATTTTCATTGATTTACTTATTCAGTATAGGTTCGTGCTATACAGCTTAAACTCAGTGATCCTTCTATTTCATTCTCCTCAGCACTTACAGGTGTGCATCACTGTACCAGGCTTCAGAGCCAACACAACACCTCTGGGGCTCTGGGGCCAGCATGGCAAGAAGTACTGGAGGTTGAACTTGAGTCCTTTCTCTCTCCAGGCAGGTGTGTAGAGCACTGAGCTATCTCCTCAGCCCCTAGCTTGGAAAGTTCATTATCTCATATTTCTGAATTAGATATATCTTCTTCACAAAAAGTAAAACTTAGTGTTGATGGAAGCTAATGTAATAAGAATGAAGAAAATAAATATCATTCTACAATGGCAAGCTCATGAACTTGTTATCATCTTAATTCCCATTTCACAAAGAAATCTCCCTGTCATTTCCCTAAGTCTCAAATAATTGATATTGTTTATTTTTAATTTGATATACGATATTGCCCTAACTAATAAACCCTGTATAAAAGACTATCTCTGATGTGATAGAATTTGAGTTGGCAACTTCAGTTGTAACTCAGTCAGAGAAGCCACCCAGGAAGATCTAGACATTCCTCTCTCAGAAGTGCTGCACCAGCTGTTCTTATCTTTTGGGGACACTCTCTTGAGGACTTCATTCCACATTTTTAGATGGGTCATAGCTTCATGGCATTTTTCTGTTTTACAAAGAAAATATGTTTATTGATATGTTTAAGTAGACATACTGTTCACATTCATCATAGGTAATTTGTACTTCCACATGACTTAACGCAATTACATTTTTTTCCCATTCTGCTCCCTTCTCTTTAATCTTTCTTCCATTAAGTACAAAAATTTTGTTCAATTTTTTTTTCTTATTATTGCTGATATTCTTTTTACATTTCTTTTATTCTTCCCTCCCTAGTTTGTTTTCCCATTTAGACATTTTCTTCCTCTTTCATAATATCTATTACATATTTTAGTCCTTAATTTTCACCTTCAGTTTTGAACACCAGGGAATGCAATATTTAAAATGAATACTTATTGTAATTAAGAATATATTCTTTTTTTTCAGATTATGTTCTTTTTTTTTTTTTTTTTTTGTCTTTTTTGAGACAGGGTCTTGCTATGCAGTTGAGGCTGGCCTTCAGTGCACTTTTGTGGCCCAGGCTGGTCTCAAACTCACACCAATCCTCCTGCCTCAGCCTCCCGAGTGCTGGGATTACAGGCGTGAGCCACCACGCCCGGCCAGATTATGTTCTTGAGATGTAATAGCAAAATGTCTATAAAATAACCTAAATGTTTATTGGTAGAAGTAGTATAATTAAGTTGGGCTTTAGAAGCTCTTGCTACTGCCAAAAGTGTGAAGAAATTGACAAGAATCCTCTTAATGCTTCCAAAGAAGGCCAATGATAGTGATGCAGAAAAGAATGGAAAATGTGAGGGAGAGGTCTGACATCCAGGAACAGCCACATCAGAGGCTTAGATTTCATAATTTTGGGAAGCAAAGATTTGGAAATCTTTAAACTTATCAAAGAAATCACCCATCTGTTCATATAGATATAGAATATTTAGGGACAGAGAGTGGAATTAGGATTTTCAATTAAAAAATCATAGCAGCAGAACATTAAGAGATTAAGATTCAAAGATACCTTTGACTAACAGTACAAAAGTACAAATCTAACCCCAGACTGGTGACACAAACCTGTAATCCCAGAACTGGAGAGGCTGAGGCAAGAGGATCATTATAAGAAAAGACATATTTCAATTTTCCTTCTTATTTTCTTTTACTTTCTTTTTACAGTTTCCTTCCTTCCTGTCTTCTCTTCTCCCTAGTCTGTCCTTACATTAGATATTGTCTTCCTATTTCATAGTATCTATTATGAAAAACTGAAAAAAAAATCAAGTTATAACATGCGGAACTACAAATTCCCTATGGTGAATGTGATCATTATGTACACTTAAAACATACCAATAAATAATATTTTCTTTAGAAAACAAAGCAGAAAGGCATGAAGCTGCAACCCACCTAAAATATTCAATAAAATCCTTAAGGCAGACTGTCACATGGTCGAGGACAGCAGCAGTTCATGGTGGTAGAAAAGAGCAAAATAGCGAGTGTGAAATGGAGAAGTAATGGCAAGAAAGACAAAAGAGAGCAAGTCTGTTTCCCTTATGTTACAGTCTGGCTACCTGCCCCAGGGTGGGTGCTCACACCCATCATGCCAGTGGGTTATGCAGCAATCACTAACTCTTGGAGTCTATCCAATAAATGCGTGGGCTTTGGGTGGACAACTAGACAGAGACAACAACATGTGTGCAGTGAGGGAGGGGCAGGCAAAATGGATTGGCAGTACTTCCTACATATCGGAAGTTGCTGTGACCTGAGTAGAGCAAGCTTATGGGGGCGGGGAACATATCTGAAATGGTATGTGCCAGCCAAGATGGGAACTCTGGTGATGTTTTGTCCTGATGGCTTGACTTTGGTACAGCAACAGAACCTCACCAATTCCCACATATGCATTTGAAAAAATGCAGGAACTGACACTTGGTGTATCAATTTCTCTAAGCCTATGCAAAATAAGAACTCCAGAAAGTTCAAAAAGGTTCTGGATCAGTATACATGAAGTATAAATATAAAAATGGGAAACATGTTTCACTTTCTTAGAAATCATGCAAAATTATCAACTACTGGAGGTAACTTGCATTGAAACTGCAGTACCTTTACACTGTCATAGAGAGACTGTAAATATTGGGATATTCACCCTCGTTCCATGATATTTTTGCAGATTTGCCATTTTCGAGTTCAATCTCTTCAAATATTTGAAGGAAAGTTGAATTATCCATTTAATTAAATCTACTAAAATATGGATTCAATTAAATGTTCTACCTTTGAGCAAATTGCTATTCATAAATCTTTTTTTTTTTTTTTTTTTTTTTTTTTTTTTTTTTGTCTTTTTGAGACAGGGTCTCACTATGCAGTTCAGGCTGGCCTTGAGCTCACTTTTGTAGCCCAGGCTGGTCTCGAACTCGCACTGATCCTCCTGCCTCCGCCTCCTGAGTGCTGGGATTACAGGCGTGCGCCACCACGCCCGGCTTCATAAATCTTATTGTACAAAAACATACCATGCTAGGGCTGGCATGATTGCTCAACCCACTAAGCACCTGTTTAGGCAAGTACAGGGACCAGGGTTTGATCCCTGGCACCACATGCTGGCCCTCTTGTCACTCTGAGCCAGCAAATGAGTCCAGGCATGATGGCACATGCCTGTAATTCTAGTACTGTGAGGCCTGAAAACAGGAGGATAACTATGAGTCCAAACTGGGTAGTAAGATCCTTGTATAAAATGCAACAAACAAACAAACAAACAAAAAAGATCATATGCTTTGTGATCAACGTTAAAGAGAACAAAGAACCTTCCAGGAAAAGGGAAAATCCAAACATGCCATATAGGGAACAAATGCTACGTGTCTTTAGATTAAGGAATGCTTTGAGATGGAAGGAGCATAACAGAGGAATCTTGTGGTAATGATGTGATAGGCATAACCAAAGCAGGTAGCTCTATTTGTGGACTGCAACTATTTGAACAGATGAAAAATTGAGCAGATTTTCATTTCAACTATACTTGATTATCTCTAACGAAAGCATACTGATAGACATAGATATAAAAAGCAGCAGACAATTTTACAAACTTTTCAATCATTTTTATAAGAAATGATCAAACCTTGGCCTGTGAAATGACAGTCTTTATGAGTATCTGAGTTCAAAACATATTCTTCAAGTTTTATTGTTTTTTAATTAGCACAAGTAAGATAAGTAAGAGAGGCAGCTACATTAATATCTGGAATATTTTCAACTATTTTCCTAAATGGTTAGAAAAAATATGGAGAAACACATTTCAACGATAAGGATGAAGTGAAGAAATATTGCAATAACTGAGAAGGTTGCTGCATTTGACACTAGCCTAAGTTTTATTTTATTTTATTTATTTAATTTTTTTATTGGTTGCAGTAAATCTTTTGTAAGTGGCAGCCATCTGGATGAGTCACAGCCATTGCTTACCAATTTTCTGTCTGTAAAAGACTGAGAGAAATTTTTCTCTCCAGGTGACTCTCCTTAGGCACACTATACATCATGGATTGCTTTTTCTGTGGCCCCATAATCTCCATGATCAAAAAATTTGAGACATCACTGAGTTATAGGATGTCACAGCACAGGTTCCTTCATGTTCTGAGTCTTCAATAACCTTGAAGTACTAAGGGAGAATATTGGATATTCTTATAGCTCCTCTATTTCTCTAATTTTTGTTCTGCAATCTTTAGTTGTTAAACATCCAGGAGTGAAGCTTGTAGCAGAAGCCCGTGAGCTTAACATTACTATCTGTCTAAAAATCAGTCACCTTAGACACAACATAGAACTGCTGTGTTCCAACAACTGTGGATGATCTAAACTTCAAGGTCCTATAGAATGTGGGGGGCAACTACACAATTTTACACAGGTGCATGGTCTCACTATGCAGCTATGACTCTTGGTGATCCTCTTGTTTCATGCCTTCCAAGTGCTGGAATTATAGGCTCGTGCCACTACCAACTCATTGCACCAGAGAGCGGGGCTGGCTTGGCAGGTGGGGCTGGGAATCAAACCATGGCCCTTGTGCTTCCCTAAGCAAGCACTTAGTCCACTGAGCTATACCGTCAGCCCTTTACACAGAAATTTAGAAATCAAACTATATATACAATATTATAGTGCTCAATCCTATGACTTTTTTTATTTTTTATTTTTAGAACACCTAAGATTGGAAAATGTAGAAACAAGGTTATCTTATGCAAAAATACTTGAGTCTAAGAACAGGGTGCCTCAACGCTTTAGTTTCTATGGAGAGCCCTATGAAGGAAGGCCAGAGAGCAAGTATAAAGAGGGGAGGTCATATGCTGCGTAACAGCCCATACTTGAAATAGCTAATGGTGTCTCAATATCAGTACATTAGCAATTAATCTTCTATATGTTTTGGTAGCAACAATTCATGTCAAAGGCATAACAAGTGATTGTACTGCATATGTAATTGCATATGAGAGTCTGAGATATAGAAGGAAGTGTATTTAAAACCATAAGACTTAGCTATATCCCATGCTGGGGTTAGATAAGAATACAAACAAATAGACCCCAGGAAATAATAGTCAATGCTGGAATAGGAAGAAATAACGAGTAAGGGCCTAGTTTTATACAAAGTATGAGATAACCATTTCTATATACAACAAAAATACCCAATAAAAATTAAAGCCCACAAAGCATGATATTAAGTAAAATTTGCAAATGCAGAAGAAAACAAAGTAATCAACATTTCTGGAACATATTCTAGCCACTTAATTATTTAATGTGTATGCACTGAATTAAAGCTATTTAGTATCAGATTCTGCTAACATTAAATTTAAGAGAAATTTAAACCAACTATTTTTATTAGCAGATTTAAATAATTTTGATACTAACAAGGAAGGATCCTGTCTCTAAGAGTGAAATATATTTGGATGTTAGACAGTGATACAAAAGGCAATTATGATAAGATATTCAAAAGAAGCTTGCGGATGTCTAAAGTATGTAGAAAAATCTGACAATCCCTGAATCATAAGATAATGCAAAATCTTATGTAATTCTACAGTATTATGTCTCTGAATTTCTTAATTTCTTTGAGTTTCAAAATAACAATAATGAACACATTAAATGATAACTTTTTTTAGTTTCAAAGAAAATATTAGATGCCTAAAACTTCTAACTTATTTATGGGCAATTCTTCAACTAAAATAAATACTCATATTCAAGATACTGCTTTGAAGCTATGTATTTGAATTTGAATATATTAAGTAATGGTAAAATTAGATATACTAACTAAAATAAATATCCTAATTATTTAAGATCATGATATTGGTATAAATAAAATCTACATTTGAAAGTTAAAAGTTTGCCAAATACAGTAAGGAGAAAGCAGTCAGGAAGACTGTTAGAAACTAGGGTTACAAAAGACCCTGTCTCTAGAATTGTTCTAATCCATCATCACATTTCCATAATAGTTACTAACAGTTTAACCATCCAACTTTTGTCTCTTTTCAGTTTGTTTCAAATAGTGAGAGGGTAATAATGTGATTATGTTTCTGAGGTTATAAAAAACACTCTCTTCTCATAAATGTGATTCCATTCTAATAGAGTAAAGGTAAACTACAAGGGCTGTTTGTTCTTTGATTTTCTAGATCAAAGAAACTGGTAGGTATCACATATAAAAACAATGAAGAAAAAGTTTTGTTTCTCTGTGTCAGTCACAGAGGTCTGGGTTGTCATGGTATAACAGTAGCAGCAAAGGCTATGACTAAGCAAAGTTGTATTGTTTGTTTATTGTTGTGGTGTGTGTATAGATGTCCTCCCTGAAGCTCAGACAGTTATGGAGCAGATTTGTTTCTTTAGTTTGTGATTCATTCTTGACCCACTGCTGGGATTGCTGGTGTGAGTGCTATACTCTATGCCTGGGGTAGGTAATTTGCACTAAAATGTAAGGAGGGGAGAGAAGCCAGCTAGCGGCCTGTGCTACTGCCACTCCTTTTGCTCTCTGCCCTTTGCTATAACCATGAAGGCTGCTGTCTGCCATCTGCCATTCTTCTTTGGAACCAGCTGAGTATGGACTGAAACCTCCAGTAACTGTGAGCTAGATATACCTTTCTTTCCTTCATTCTGAGTGTCAGGTATTTGTCCTAGTAATTAGAGAAGAGAAACTGTGACAGCTTTACATATTCCTGAACTTTAGGGCCAATTGTGTGCTCACCATCTGCAATATCACTAGTCCTACGGAAAACAATAAAACCATTACAAAGATTCATTGTTGGGAGCCGCAGAAAGCCAGGAATCTGATCAAGTGTGTGTGGGTGGCACTGGGCCTCCTTGCCTCCAGCGCAAAGCTACCCCAGTGCTGAGAAAAACATTCTGTTGAGAAAAACATCCTGTCTGGTTCAGGCCAGCTATTGGCTGCTGGGTGGCCTTGTGTCATGGGATGCAAATTTAGTGCAAGTATAAATAAAGGATCATTTCTGTGTGTGTTGAGTTAGTTTTGCCCATCAGACATACTCACGACCACCTAGCCCAGCTTTTTGTCTTCTTTTCTGTCTTTCTCATTCCTACTGCCATGTCTCCCCTGGGTTGAGCCATTTGCAGTAAGATCAACGGATCCCTACGTTTTCCGCCTGAACCTGATACGAGGTATGTGTGGGCAGAGGACTCACTTTCAAAAAGCACACACAAGGGGAGGATATGGAGTGGTTAGAGCCAGCAGTAGTCCCGCACTCGTGTGCATTTGGGCTGGCACATTATGTGTAAAACTTGGGAAGCAGGCTCACTAGGGCCAGGAATGGGCTCAGTAGGGTCAGAGAGTTAACGAAGGAGGAAGAGAGAAAGAGGTTTTAAAAAGCATGACAGATTCAATTGCATTAACTATGGGACAAACAGTTTCAAGAATGGTAGATAATGATATGTGTATGTAGATGTATATAAAAATGTTTGGTTTTTTTTTGGGGGGGGCAGTTGTATTTATGCTATTTTCAAAGACTACTAGAAAGGACTTAGTGTGGAGAACTATTTTAAAATCAAGTCCCAAACGGGACAAGGAGTATAGAGGTAGGGGCAGAAACTGGGCTTCGGGAGGCTTCTGTGTTATAATCTTTTGCAAACCCAGCTGGGATTCCCCATTCACCTGCCAATCTGTTTGCCTCATCCTGCCACAGAGGTTAGGGCATATCATCAACTACAGTCCTGTGTGTCTGGTGCTATGTAGGGGGTCATGTGTATGGTAGCCTGTGGCCTTGGTGTTGGCTCTTCTCAAATTTGTTAGGCTCAAGATAGTGTTTATGGTGAATATCTGGAGAAAACAGCAACACTCGATGGGTTTTATGGAGCCACAAGCCACGATCCTGGCCAAGATAACTTAGAAAAATTTCAGTGAGTCACAGATTGAACTTAAGTTATAGGTCATCTTGAATCTGTATCTTTTAAAACCTTAAGATAATTAACACAATCTGTTGTTACTTATGGCCCCATTGCTCCCGTCATCTTGAGTTTAGTAGAAATGCACAACAGACTGTGGCCCTAATGCGTTGAAAGAAATAGCTAAAACAGATTTAAATCCAGGAGACTATTGTGGAAAGAACATACAAATAGCAAGAAACAGGCAGGAAATGTGTTTTACAATTAACAATTACAAAGGATTTGATAATTGGAAAGGATACCTTTGCTAGCACAAACAATCAACTGACATTTACATTGCAACTATGTAGTAAACTAAGAGCTCTACCTTTAGGGCCTGGAGGGAACTCCCTAATGAACCTTTCCAATATTGTGCAGCAGGTTAGTTTCAAGCTACTGAAAAGATTGTCAGTGACAGGCAAGCTAACAAAATAATAGTTCAATAATTGATCTTCAAAAATAAATTAGTGTTCTTCATGTATAAGACACTTTCAATTTCTACAAAAGATGAACATACAGCAAGAAAAAAGGAATTCCATCAAATACATATAAAACAGATAGAAAGAGTCCTTTGGAGAGATTTCCTTACTGGACAATGGAAGGGACCCAGTCCACTGCTAACCTCGAGGAGAGGGTATGTTTGTGTTTTTCCAGAGAATGTTGAATGACCTATTTGGGTACAAGAATGTGCTGTCAGGCTCCACCATGATGCCAGATCTGAGAAAAAAGTTAATAAGGAGGCCAAATCTAACCTGGGACCTATTGAAGGAACTGACAGAATAGACATCTAAGGCCTAAATAGACAGTAAAATATATAAATATAGCTAAATTTTACTAAATATATAGCCTAGATGTTATTTAGAGATACTATTTTTTCAAAAATTTTATGAGACAAGATCTCTGTTTATTGATAACAAAATCTGACTAGTCTAGTTACCATTATAAAAAATACCATAGAGTTAATATAAGTTAATCTGGTTACATGTGTAGTTGAGTGCACTCATAACTTTATAAAGATGGTCATTTGTGTGTACTATGTTATTGTCTGTGTGTCATGTGAACAGCTGTGCCCCCTTTTGTGTTTACTTTTTTTTCCTTTTGGTCATTTGTTGACAATACAACATGGGATGTACAGGCTTTAAAACATTATTTTTCTTAAGTTACCAGCTAGTCTTAAGTCATATCAAAGTTGGATTATGCACAGTTTATCAAAAGGTTTAAATTAATTTAGCTTTTGCTGAGAAAAAAAATGTTTAAAAATTGTTATTATTATTATTATTATTATTTTTTTGTCTTTTTTGAGACAGGGTCTCAGTATGCAGTTGAGGCTGGCCTTGAGCTCACTTTTGTAGCCCAAGCTGGTCTCGAACTAGCATCGATCCTCCTGCCTCAGCCTCCCAAGTGCTGGGATTACAGGCGTGCGCCACCACGCCCAGCTTAAAAATTATTGAGAGTCCTACTGATGAATAAGAAGTGTGGCCAACCTTGTTGTTCACTAATGAGGAGCTCCCAGTAACTTCAATAGCCTTTTAGGAGATAATAAATCAGTCATTGGTTTAAAGATAAAAGTATTTCAAAGAAAAAAATACAATTGGGTTGTCTCTTAAAAATATGGTTTTGGCATTCAACAAAATTAAGAAACAAAAGTTCGCACATGTGTATGGCAACTCAAGGTGTCCAAAATGCATCCATGGTTCCAAGTGTACAGATCTTCTACAATAATAAACAAAGATTGCTTATTGTGATAAGACTTTCAAATTAAAAACATGAGGGAAACGAAGTAAAAACTTTGTGATTTATGTCTCATTTAAGGATAATTAGGTGAAAAATTCATACATATTAGGTAAAGAAGATTGGTCAAAAGTATTATATTATGTTAAAACAGAAATGTAAGCGTGTCATAAAACATCATAAGAATGGCCTGCTACAATGTTGTGTATGATTTGATTTCCAAAGATTTGTGTACAATTATGTAATTATTGTTTGTTAGGTGTTTAATATTCAGATAGGTAGTAATGTTAAGAGTAACATAATGTTAAGAGTTATTTCTGTTACAGAGTAATGTCATAAAGCTTTTCTTCTGTATGTTTAGCAACTAAATTTTGCAGACCACAAATTGGAGAGATAGATGGGCTAAAAGGATAGCGAATATTTTGGCCCTAGCCCCTCAAGTTCATTAAAGACTCAAGACATAAAAGAAGCTCTGCTGTGACAAGAAGATCATGGAGCCACAGACGAAAGTGATCAATGACATACAGTCTGCTTGAGGAGAGTCACCTCAAGAGAAATAATCTCTCAGGCTCTCCAGAGAAAGCAAATTGGTCAAGCAATGGCTGTGACTCATCCAGATGGTTGAATCTTACAGAAGAGCTACAAGATGCTATACATGATTCCAAGACAAATCCTGATATTGGGCTGACCTTGTTCAGATAACATTATACTCATATTTATATAGATCTTGCTTTAACTTGGTATTAATCATCCAGCAGAAAAATATAGCCATGAGGTATAAAAATAATATCATACTAATATGCGAATCTGTAAAAGGCTAAAGTGAACTACAATGGACAACTGTCAGCTATGCTAAAAACTTACTATTGTTGTGGACTGTTTAACTGTATAGGGTTGGTTACATTGAATTGAAGTACCGACAATCATTGAACTGACATCAAATATAAAAAAGTCCTTTGAAGTCTTCCCCAAATACAACCTCTCCAACTGCAATGAAACATCCCTCTTTGACAAAACAATACAAAAAAGAAGGATATGTTGGGAGCTGCAGGAAGCCAGGAATTTGATCAAGTGTGTGTAGGTGGGACTGGGCCTCCCTGCCTCCAGCGCAAAGCTACCCCAGTAATGAGAAAAACATCCTGTTGAGAAAAACATCCTGTCAGTTTTTAGGGCAGCTATTCGTTGCTGGGTAGCCTTGTGTCATGGGATGCAAACTTAGTGCAAGTATAAATAAAGGATCATTTATTGTGTGTATTGAGTTAGTCTTGCCCATCAGGCAGACTAGCCCAGCTTTTTGTCTTCTTTTCTGTCTTTCTCATTCCTACCACCATGTTTCCCCATGGTTGAACCATTCACAGATCAGTGGATCCCTACAATTCATAGTAGCAGAAATGCATTCTGTTTTGGAATGTATAAAGACAAGGAACCTAGTGAACACTCTTTCATTAAGGGCATCAAAAAGTAATTGCAGAAACTTAAACCTCAGAACTACAAGTGAAATAAAGATTGTCCTATCTTTTATTTTTCTATAGTGTTATTTTAAAATGCAAGTTTTCAAGCAAAGTAAGATTTAGAATGACAAATGTATATGAAAATTAAGAAACTGGTAGTGATTATTTAAAATCACTAATGTGGTCGTCTTTTTCGTTAGGTCTTTTTATGTCACCCATAGAACACAAGAATAATATTCCACTTAAATTATATAAAATGTACAGGCATATGAATACCATACTGAAAGAAAGTCGGTATGTTTTGCAATATTGCATTTAAAAAACTGTCCATATGACAATTTCTTAACTTTATTTTATTTTCAAGAATAAAAACAAAGCAAAAACAAAGATCAGAGTGTAGTATGTGATATATATGTTGTAGATTTTCAAAATAAGAATAACTAACAATAATTGTTCTATCATCTATTTTGATCATTAAATCTGTTGCTCAGAAGAATAGATATAGCGGTGCAAGATTGGACAAACAATTTTGTATTACCACTTGTTTTCAAGAAAAAAAATTTCTAGACCTCATTTCTTTGAATTTTAGGGATGGGTCTATAGGGTGCTTAGTGTCTCACTACTATTCCTGACAAGTGATCTGCCTATTTCTAGCCTCCCAAGCACTGGGATTACAGGCGGGCACCACCCAGCCCAGTCTTATTTGCTCTCTCAGCATGCCCTCACGGCAGGGCTGGCACTGTAGGCTCAGGGATCGAAACCCTGGTTAACCTGCTTTTATAATTTTCTTTATAAAAGTATTGTATTAATGAGAGTATAGTAATAATTCATAAGACACTAGAATGGTACACATTTAGAAGACCAAGATGAGGTGTATTCAAACATGCTTTTTATAATACACTTTGCTGTCATCAATGTCATTGGTTACAAATATCAGCACATACAATTAGTCAATGTGAAAATTCTACACATTAACTGATATTCTCAAAAAACTGATGGAAACTGTTAGTAAAATCATCTCAGTCATTCTGTATATATCATATTTTACCTTCCTTTCTTATCTTTTCTCCTTTCTCTCATATTTGTGGTTTAATACTTGAGTTAAGTTTCTCCCTGTTTAACTATATCTATTCTTCTTTTTCATGTTTAGTTTCTTTTTTCAGGTTCTTACACTAGGGAGAAAATATGATATTTACAACTGTGGGTCTGATTCATTTCACTTTGAGTATATCCTCAAGTTGAATTCACTTACCTATAAAGTTTTTGAGTCTGTATTTCTTTATAGTTGAGTAATAATCCATTGTATAAAAATACCACAATTTAGTATATGCCTAGATTTCTAAATTTCTGTGTAAAGATGTGTAACAGGTTTTTAACTCACATTCTATAGGGAGTTATTAGAATATCAATGACTGATGGGATGTTAAGTATAAGACATTTAATCTTAAGAAAGACAGTGATGTTAAGCTCAAGAACCTATGTTATACAATAATACTATCACTAAGCTTCTGTTGTGGATGGTTAACAGCTTAAGTTCGCAAGCTAAAAACTTAGATAAGAAGAATGGCTACAAAATAGCCGATATTTAGGGCCTAGCCTTTCAAGGTCAGTGAGGATTCAGGGTCTAAGAGAACCTCTAATGTACATCCTATAATTCAGTAGAGTAGCAAATTTTTTGTTCAAGGAGATTATGGGGTCACAGAGGAAAAGATTGATGATGTATTGTGTGCCCATTGAGAGTCACCTAGAGAGAAAACATTCTCTTGGGCTTTCACAGAAAGCAAATTGGTCAAGCAATGGCGGTGATTCATCCAGATAGCTGACACTGCCAACAGTTCTACAAAGCACTGTACATGATTTCAAAGTATATCCTGAGGGGATTTGACTGACTTTGTTAGGTATAAGAGTTCCATGTTTTGTTATACAGGTCTTGTTATAACTTAGCCGTAAGCACCCAGCAGAAAAGTATAACTACAAAGCATAAAAAGTAAAGCCAGATTAGTATGCTGAGTTGTAAAAGGTTCAAGTCAGCAGCTTCTGACATTGTTAGTTCTGCTGATAACCCACTAATATTATGGAATAGTGGTCTATGTATACAACTACTTTCTGTTAATTCAATGAGAATAAATATTTGTACGAAGTGTTTATAAAAAACATCATGTCTGCATCATTTACCCGGAATAATTACTATAAAGACAACAACATGAATTGTATTAATTATTGTGGCTGTCCTAAAAACTTGTGAAACTATCCCATTGCTATTTCTTATTGAAAGAAAAAAATTAAAAATAAAAAATCACATCTTTTTTGCTTATTTCTCAGGTGATGGGGAACTGGCTGTTTCTAAGATTTGGTTATAACAAATTGTGCTGTTACAAACCTGATATGATGGTTTAAGTTCTTTTGGAAAAATATCAGAAGTGGAACAGCTGGTTTGATTGAGCTTTTGAGTTCCAGTTTTTGAGGTGTCTCCATACTGATTTCCAAAGGGATGGTACCATTCCACATTCCCACCAGCAGTGCAAAAGTTTTCCTTTTTATTCAGACTCTCCAGCATTTGTTATTTGTTGATTTCTTTGTGACAGCCATCCTTTTCTTGGCTGAGATAGATCTCAATGTTGTTTTAATTTGTATTTCTTGAATGGCCAATGATCTGGAGCATTTTTTTAGTTTTTTCTTTCTTTTTTTTTTTTTTTGTTTCTTGCATTTATTCCTCTGAGAAGTGTATATTCATCTCTGATTTCCCTTTCTAGATTGAGTCTTTAAATTTTGAGGTCTTAATTTTTTTAATGTTTTATATAATTCTAGTGTGAGGACCTTCATCTGAGTGATTATGAGTTATGATATTTTTGTAATTTGTGGATTGCCTTTGCAGTTCATCGGGGATTATGACATGCAGAATCTTCTCAATAATGAGATCCCAGTTGATGAATCTTCATTATTTCCGATGTTGTTTGCTTTCTGTTCATGAACTGTCTACTCACCCTCTGTCTTTAAGATTTCTACCTACTTTCACTTACAGCACATTTAGTGTTTCTGTTTCAATGTTTAGATCTTCAATGCATTCTTATTTACATTTCTGCGTAGTGATAGACTGGGTCTTGCTTTAGTTTTGGGGTCTTGCTTTAGTTTTCGGTATGCAGAAAGCCATTTTATCCAGCACTATTTGATTATAGTTCTTCCAGTGAAGTATTTTACCCTTTGATCAAAGATAAGATGGCTGAATGAGTTAGTAGCTGTATTTGTATTTTCTAAATTTTTCCATTGATCTTCAAGTCGATTTTCTTTCTTTCTTTCCTTTCCTTCTTTCTTTCTTTTGCCAATAACATGCTGATTTTATCACTATAGCTTTGTAGTATAACTACAAGTAAGGGATTGTAATCCCTCCTGCCTTGCTTTTGTTTCTCAGCGATGCCTTTGCTATTCTAGATATTTTTTGCTTCAGTTTTTTTTTGCTGATACTGGGTTATTGGGAGTTTTTTTAAATCTTCTTGATTCAATTTTAGTAATTTGTACTTAGCTAAGAATCTGTCCATTTCTTCTTTTTCTTCAAATCTGTGAGAATAAAGATTTTTCAGAGTTGCTATTGATGATTTTCTTAATTTCCACCAAGTCTGCAGTAATTTCGCCATTTTCCTTCCGTATTGCTTGAATTTGAGTTTTTCTTTCCTCTTTTTCATGAGGTTAGCTAGGGGTTTATCAGTTTTATTTGCTATTTTCAAGAATCGGTCTTTTAGTTCACCAACTCTGTATTGTTTTCTTTTACTGAATTGCTTTAATTTCTCCTCTAATGATTACAATTTCCTCCAATATTTGGGTCTGGGCTTTATTTGTCCTTCTTTTACTAGAAACTTGAGGTGCTCTATTATGGTATTTATTTGTTCTCATTCTGCTTTCTTAATATGTGAATTCACCACTATAAATTTCACTCAGAAGTGCTTTTGTTATTTCCCATAAATTTCAGTAAGTTGTGCCTGAATTTCTTTTTGATCATTAGTAGTTTTAACTACAACTGTAACGCATTTGTTATTTGTTGCTGCAGAAGTTATTTAATTTTTGTATATATGTATGTTTACATATCTTTCAATCACTTTATTCATTCAATTTATTTCATATATATGAATATATGTATTATATATAATATATACATATATGCCTGTGTATTTACATGGATTTCTGGTTTCTTTTGCTGTTAATTTCCTGTTTCATTGCACTGTGGTCAGATAATATGCATGGATAATTTCTATTTTCTTGAATCTACATAAGTATGGCCTATGGACTAATATGTAATCTGTTTTAGAAAACATGCACCTGAAAAGAACATGTATTCAGATGTTGTTGAGTAGAAAACTCTGTATATATCTACCAAGTCCATCCCTTCAAAGATCTGCTCCAGTTTTGCTACCTCTTTGCTAATTGTTGTCTGCTTGACATTTCTTTTCGAGATACATGTTTAGTAATGTCCCCTGTTAAGATTGTGATATTGATTATTAGATTGTCTTTGTCTATTAAAATTTGTCTTATATAGTTGGGTGCTCCCATATTTAGTGTACACATATTTATGAATGTTATCACTTCCTCCAGGATTTTTCCCTTAACCATTATGTAGTGACCTTTATTTCACTGCATCATTCTTAATTTCAAGTTCTATTTTTCTGTGAACAGGATTCCTATTTCTTTTTTCTGAGGTCCTGGGGCATATAAGAATGTTTGCATCATTTTAATTGCAGCCTATATATTATTTATGGGTTAAGTGGGTTTCTTTTATACAATATATTGTTGGATTTTGATTCTTAATCCCCTCTGCCAATGTATTTCTTTTAGTTGGTGAACTGAATCCATTAACTTTGGTGGATATAATTCATATTTATTGCCTTGTTTGTCATTTTATTTTCTTGTTGTTGGCTCCTGTCTTTTTTCCTGTGTTTGTTTCCTGTTTCTGCTAGTTCTTTCTATTGTCATTCTTAGAATTGTGTTCATTTTATTCCATTTTTGAATATATTTTAGTACTCTGTGTAGGTTTAATTTGGTTGTTATGCATTTCTTTAGCAGTTCTTTGTCATCAAAGTATTTTTCTTCTCTATTAAACTTGATAGGGATTGCAATAAATCTGTGTAAGAATTTTGGGAGTGTGGCCATTTTCACAATTTTGGTTGTTCCCATGCAGGAGTATGGAATATTTTTCCATTTTCTAAAATCATTTGTAGTCCTTTTTTCAAAGTATTGTAATTTTCATTGAATACATCTTTCATATCCTTTGTTGGGTTCATCCGTAAGTATTTTTTTCTTTTACTTTTTGGTTACTATTTTGAAGGATGTAATTCTCTCTCAGGGAGCTTGTTACCTGTGTAGAGCAATGTTATTGAGTTTTGGGTATTGACTAGCTTACTCCAGCTACTTGTTGCCATGTGCTGCAAGAATGCTCTCATAGGACTTGACCTTGGTGTTGGTCCCATGGGGCCTACTGTTACATCTCAACTTACCAGGTCTATATCTTCCAAATTCAAACTCAACCAGCCATGTCTGTCTTGCATCTGGCTGCTGTGCTTGGCTCATTCCAGCTGCGCCCCATTAAAGTGGACACACTGGAGTCTACTGGATGCTGGGCTCCCTGGCTACTTTTGAGTGTGGCCTACTGAAATGTAATGGACACACAAGTTCCTGATGGCTGCTGGCCCCTTCTCCATATGACTACAAAACTGTCATAGAAAAATTCTAAAAAGTGGTTTGCTTAGTTAAACAAATAGTTTTATATGTTATGGAGTAATTAGATATGCTAATTGAAGTAAATGCAGAAATTTCATTGTTTCCTACATCATCATGTTTTTGTGAGCAACAGGCTACTTCAGTAGACAAGTAGACAATATTGTTGTGTTGTATTGACATTGAATTACTGGTAATCCAGTAATATTTAGGAGTCAAGATTAACAGTTACAGTAACTGTTAAAAATTTAATTTCTGGCTGGGCATGGTGGCGCACGCCTGTAATCCCAGCACTGGGGAGGCTGAGGCAGGAGGATCGGCGAGAGTTCGAGACCAGCCTGGGCTACAAAACTGAGCTCAAGGCCAGCCAGAACTGCATAGTGAGACCCTGTCTCAAAAAGACAAAAAAGTTAATTTCCCTACTTAATTATTATCTTAAAACTTATTTAATTGACTTGAGATTTCACTTTTTCAGATGCATAATAAAAATAATTGGTTTACCTTTTATAGGTTGAAACTTTCCATAACATCTCATATCTTTCTTAATATCATTTGAATTTATAATTATTAATATTTATCAGATTTATTAGCATTGGGCCAGCCAAATAACTCAGTGGATTAAAGTGCCTGCAGGCAGGCACCAGGGCCCTGGATTTGATCCCACGTCCTGCTCTGCTGGCTCTGCTCCTTGGGCATGCTGAGATTGCAGTTGAGACTGGGAATGGTGGCCTGAGGCTATAATCCCAGCTCTTGGGAAGCTGTACACAGCTGGATCATTATGAATCCAATTTAGTAGTGAGACCACTACTACAGGAACAACCTGTAGATCATTCCCTAAAATACAAAAAAAAATTAGCAGCATAATAGTTAAAAATATAATTTGTCTCTGCATTAAAGATTTCTCTGAGTTGACTGCCTACAGTGGATGCATGTGATTATTTAGCATATTACTCTCGATGTCAATTATTAACAGATTAAAATTCTTGATGTTGACTAATTCATTTCTCCATAACTCTGGGATTTTTCTGTGCTGAGATCATTTTTCACACAGCTATGTAATCCATGCCATAAATCATACAATCTTAAATAGATTATCATTGTATTACCAGTTGTTATCTTACTGATAAGTTTTATGTAATTATATAAAGGAATTACCTACATGTTTAATGAGAAGAGTATCACTCTTGAGTACATTAGAATTTACCAGGCTTCTTATAGTTTTTCATTTAAACTGAGCAATAACATTACAATTTGTTTTGTTTTGTTTTATTTTGTTTATTTGTCTTTTTGAGGCAGGATCTCACTATGCCATTCAGGCTGTCCTTGTACTCACATTTGTAGCCCAGGCTGGTCTTGTACTCAAAGTGTTCCTCCTGCCTCAGCCTCCCAAGAGCTGGGATTACAGGTATCCACCATCATGCCTTGCCCTAACGTTACAACTATTAGACAATTTTTACATTAATGTTTCAGTGCTAGTGAATTTGAAGTTATTTTATTAATTTTAGTTCTTTGTTCAGGAAAAAAATATATATATTAATCTAGTAGAAAATATTTTAGGGGTCCAGGGAGACTGCTCAGTAGAATAAATCCTTACCTGGCAAGCACAAGGGCCTGAATTTAATTCCCTGTTCTGCGCAAAAAGGAAATATTTTCTTTCAATTTTAGCTGACAGGGAAGTTAAACAATTATTATGAGCTCTATCATAACAAATAATATTGATGTAATTAGAGCTTCAAGTAATCCATTTTAATGGCTTTGCAGAATCTGCTTTACTCTATATGTTGCTACTGTGTTGTTGAACTATATAGTGAAGTATGGCCAGCCTCTGTACTTCCAAAGATACTTTATCATTTGTGTTGACAACTATGTGCAACAAAAAAAGTAAGTATAGTAAACAATGACATAGAGTTCACAGAAGCTTATCATTCCTAACTAGACAGATTTCATGGCAACAAACCCCTGAGAAGCCAGTGGAGAGCATTGGATGTGTCAAATGTATATATTGCTCAATAATGAAGTACATCAATTTATGTGAAAGAAGTCCCTAGAAAGGTAACAATTTAAAGATGAAACTACATTATAGAGAAGTAAAACTGCTTCGGTTAGAATATATATGGTATTTTTGAGGATTTAATTATAAAAGAGGAACACGACTCTTATAGACCAAGTTCTTTCTGAGGCCCTATCAAGAGCTCTACTGAAAAATAAAAATGTATATATTTCTACAGATCTTATTCTTTGTAAGTTATTGAAGTAATGTATTTATTATCTGAAAACTTGATTGATTTTTGTAAACAAGTTTTTTTTTTTTTAAACCTAAATAGTTCACTTTTAAGCAGTTGTCATCTATGGCAGGGTTGAGTTGTTAGCCATTCCACTGTGCCAGAATGAATTTATAGCTCTGTAAGGACTCACACCTGGTTAGGTAGGCAGTCCAGTTTAAGTAAGTAGATTTTACAACAGCAAAGAAAAGATAGTTGTTGCCCTATTAAATGAGTCCCCACTGTTTGAATCTGAATCTGAGTCAGGGAACTAATAAGGAGTGTGGGGAGTTTATGAGACATGATTTACTTAGGTCCTTTTTCTATATAGTCTTTTGTTGGAAGCTGAGCACCCACATCTTGGCATGTGCATAAGACAGAATAAAAATGTGCTCATGAACAAATTTTCTTTCCCTTGCTTCTTTTTGAAAATATTTATCTGAGATGTCAAGAGTGACATTTTTTGGCGGGGTCTACAAGGTGTCCAGGATCTAACCACTAGTTCAGACTTGTAGTGATAACTCCTGTTTACAACCCTCCCAAGAGCTAGGATTACAGGCAGGCATGGCCATGCCAAGTCTCATTTGCTGTCTCAGCATGCCCCTGAGGTGGGTCCAACACAGCAGGCCCTTGCGTCAAACCCCTGGCCCCTGCACTTGCTTGGAGGCACTTTAATCCACTGAGCTCTTTGGCTGGCCCTAAGAGTGACATTTTTAATGACTAAAAGCTTCTGTGCAGTTAACTTACACATTTCCCAGTAAACAGTCTCTGTGTTTCTCATACCCAATAAAAATGAATCTATAATAGATAAGGTAATAGTTGGGGCCTCACCCACAAAACATTTTCCTTGAGCTCCTGGGAAAACCAGATCAACTGGTATAGTCTGTTGGCCATTGAAGTGAGTGGTCCCTTGATGGCTGTGAAAACAGAGCTGAAAGGCAAGGGCAATGGCTATCAAGGGACCCAGACCTTGCCATAACTGCCTGTAGCTACCTTTATGGCAGCTTTAAGCACCCAGAAGGATTAGGATTCATTTTCAAGAAGTGGATGCTCTTGTCTGCCAATTAGACCAACTGCAGCAGAAAGCCAAGGACCTTGACAATGACTCGATGCTCAAGGCTATGAGATGTGGGAAACACTGCCTTTTCCAGAAAGGAGAAATGCAGATCTTCATGTCTGGGAAAAAAAAAAAAAGAAAAACTCTGGAAAATATTATTTTTTCATGATAGGTCAGGATACACAGCAGCCTACTACCCAGGTAGAATAAATAGGAGGACCATCTAACTCTACCTGACATATAATATGCATAACCTGTACAGCCAAGGAGCTGTGAGAGCTGGCAAAACAACTGAAGACAAACGTGGGTGATGGTGCAGATTCTCATTATAGTCCAGTATGAGACATTGTCATGGGCCCTATGTCTTCAGCTGGACTCGTGTAGAATATTGCCATGGGACCTTGCCAAGTGCGAGGTCCTAAGTTCAATTTCTGGTACCAAAAACTAAACTAAAACGAAATTAAATTAAATTAAATAATTCTATAAATTATGTGTCCTGCATTAGACACAATCCCTTGTAAACTGTTACTATTCCAGAAACTAATCTCACGTGTTACAGAGGTTCAAAGGAGTAGCTTTTCACTTTTGGGTGATCTTGCTCTTCATATAGTTCAGGTAGGACAAGCTTTATTCTGGAAAGTTAAATCCAATTATCTATTCCTGCTATGTTTATTTCAGTGAATATGGAAGAGGTCACTAAGAAGGAATCCTTCCATTTTGGCTTGACTTGACCAGCATGTGTCCTCCTCTCCAGGTTTTTCTGAACATTTTATGTCCAACATAGAGAATAGTTGGTCTTCTTGGGCCAGGAGCTGGCAGGAACTTGTTTCCATATATTTGGGTTGTTTGTTGTATGATAAGGGCTTCATGGTCTCTGAGACTACCATCATGTCAGAGCCTAGAAATGGCCTCTCATATAACATCTCAAATGTGCTCCAATTTAGTCCAGTTTAGGGCATGTCACAAAAGTTCAAGAGCACTCCTGTCAGGAATTAGAGCTCGGACTCTGATGTCTCCTGATAACACATTGCCATAGTTCAGAGTAAGGTGTGGTTGGCTTTGTCTACTTTTCCAACAACTTTGACAATCTGAGGAGGAATGGAGGTGGTATTTTATTTCTAAAACCTTTACCACCCCCTGAGTTATTTGGGATGTAAAACAACGATTTTCTCTTTGAGGGACTAGCATCATCCATAGCTAGGAAAAGTTTCTTTTAAGCAGCACATCGACTTCTTCTGTATCTTTATCTGAATGGGTAGACAAGGCTGGAATCTGGCCCGTATATTTTCCTGGGTTATTGGAGGCAGAAAGTGGGCAGCTTTACATACCTGTTGAGTGATTGCTGCCAGATCTATTCCTGTGAAAATTTGAGTAACAATTTCCAATATAACATCTCTTCCCATAAGGAAGAAATCATTAAATCTTTTCATATCCTCCTCTTAAAGATATGAACTAGTCTCTTGAGAAAGAACCAGGTATTTTTTTTCTATTTTTCTTCCTTTTGCACTGTAACTCAAATTCAGGACCTTGAGCTTGCCAGGCAGGCACCATGTCATTGAACTCTATCCGCAACATCATTGGATTGTTTTCTAAATACCACCAGAGTATTTTTAAAATTTTCCTTGTGTGGAGGCCAGTTTATCTTCATGGGATGATGGAATGGTTTAATTATTCCTCAAGAAATAGGAATAAGTCTAGAGTCTTAAGATACAATAAGCTGGCCCTTTTGCTTCTCTACCTGGCTTTTTTCCCAAGCAGACGCTGGGCATAAGCAATATTCCTGTTTTACTCTGTATGGATCAAACTTTTCCCACTGAACAATAATATGGCCTAGTGATGAAGTCCACAAAATCTGCAACTTGGAAAGATCCAAGTAGTTTCCCATTGAGTCAGTTTTAGGCATACAGTGACCAGAAAATAATTAGGTTTTTACTTCTTAAGATGGTATCATGTGCAAAAACTGGAGGCCTCAAAAAGTGTCCCTTAGGAGACCCTACCACAGATTAGACAGATATTTCTGTCCAAGTAATTGCTGGCACTGTTAAGCATGAAGTAAGTTGCCATGGAGGCTTTTGTCTTTATATGGGAGCCCACTATCTCAGGGAGAATGAAGCCAAGTCACTTTGTCTTGCTGGCATCACCTGGTCCCTTAAGTCCTAGGAAGTAGGGGCAGTATTCCCAAAGTTTCCTCTGCCTTTTGATCACTTTGATGACTCAATTCGAATTTCAAGTCCCTTGAGACTCTCATTATAGCCTGAGCTCTTTGAGTCAGCTAGTATTGTGTGTATCTTGATTGCTCTACTTAAGCAGAATAGAGTCAACTGAAAAAAAAAATAGTGTCTTGCATTTACTTCATAAGTAGTCTAAGATTTAAAAAAAATCTAAGAATGGAGTTGGCTTTGATTTTATATTCTCACAGTCTCTTTATCTAAATTTAGTGCCGTTTATTTATGGGGCTAAGATCATCAGTCACATATCTTAAATTATCTGCACAAGGAAGAAATCTATCCTGGAAGCTGTAACCCCAGGTAGGATTTAGGACATGGATGAAGTGAAACAACAAAAACTGGCTTTAGTTGACCCTTCTGGGACTACTTTATGCCAGCAAAAGCCCCAGACATTTGCCTTAAAAAGGACAAATTTTTCTCATTTAGGATAAAGCCACTGTGCAAGGAACAATGATTAAAAAAGAAAAGCTAAACCTCGCTCTTCTCCAAATTCAGAGCTTTGGATCACAAAATCAGATAGGAAAGAAGGAAGAAAAGGAGGAAGGGAGGAAGAAGGAAAGAAAGAAACACAGAAAGAGAAAAAGAGAAAGAAAGAAAAGGAGAGAGAGAGAGGAAGGAAGGAAGGAAGGAAGGAAGGAAGGAAGGAAGGACACATCTAGCAGCATGATGCCATGCAGGCTCTAGAGCTAATTCCTGGGGCTACCTATACCCTGCAAGGGGCTTCCTTAATCCTAGCATTGCATTTTAAATTCCAGCAACACACCCGTAATCAAAGGACCACAGAAAAACACAGAACAAGAAGAAAAACCATTACAAAACTGAGGAATTGTTGTTAGTGTCAGCCATCAGGACGAGTAACAGCCATTGCTTGACCAATTTCCACTCTGTGAAAGCCTGAGAGAATGTATTCTCTCTAGGCGACTCTCCTTAGACACACTATACTTCATTCATCCCTTTCTTCTGTGGTCACATGATCTCCTTGAACAAAAAATTTGGGAAACCACCGAGTTATAGAATTTTATGCCACAGGTTCTCTTATGTCCTGAGTCCTCACTGACCTTGAAGGGCTAGGATAAAAATATTGGCTATCCTTCTAACCCTTCTTTTTCTCCAATTTTTGGTCTGTAAACTTACATTCTTAATCCTTGAGAAGAGAAGATTTGTGATACTATTACTCTATAACATAGGCACGTGAGCTTAATATCACTTTCTGAGTATCAAACTTCTTAGACTTAACTTAGAATTTGTATTATCTATCAATCATTGATATTCTAACAAATCTCTGTAGAATGTGATAAAAGCAGTTACACATTTTTTACACAGGAATTTAGAAATCTAAGCATATGCAAAATTGTAGCCTATCAATCCTTTAGTATTTTTCCTAGTCTCTTACTCTCATTTAATAATATTTTTATTCTCTTATAAACCAACCATTCATTTGAGAGAGAGTATAGTAGTAACTAAAATTACATTAGAAGCAGCACACATCTAAATGATGAGAATGACAGGCAATCCAAGCCTAGTCTTAGTGTTACGCATTACCATCCTCAGTGTGTTAAACCTTTTGAACATTCTTAGGATTGTTATCTAATTCATTCTGGGCATAGTTTTGCTCCTGCCATGTTTCCTATGTTTTCTGTCACTTCATTGTTTAATCTTTAAGTCACTGATTTCCATTCAGCTATGTTATGCTTCTAAGGAGTCTATACGATATTTATGCATGTGGTTCTGATTTATTTCACTTATGAGTATATGTTCAAGATACATCCACTTCTATATGAAGTCTTCTAGTTTATCATTCTTTACAGCTGAGTAATATTCCATTGTATAAAAATACCACATCTTTTTCAACTATTCTTCAGATGATGGGCATTTTGGTTGTTGCCAAGATTTGGCTATTACAAATTGGAGTGCTATAAACATAGGTGCACAGATATCGCTATGATACGATATTTTCAGGTCTTCTGGAAAATTCCCAGTAGGAGGATAGTTGCATTGAATGGGATTTCCAGTTCTAGTCTTTAAGGAGTCTTCACACTGTTTTCCATAATTATTCCACCAGTCTGCATTCCTACCAGCAGTGGAAAGGAGATCCTTTTCCCCCACAGCCTCTCCAACATTTGTTGTTAGTTGATTTCTTTATGATAACCTTTCTTTCTGGAGTGAGACGGGAGCAAGTGTTCTACTTTGCATTTCATGAATGGCTAGTGATGTGAAACATTTCTTCATGTATTCATAGGCTTGTTGAATTTCTTTCTTTGAGAAGTCCACGTTCATCTCTGGATTGGGTCTGACACAGACAACAGCTCTACAAAGTACCACACATGGTTGCAAAGTAAACTCTGAGGGGATTTTACTGATCTTGGGATATAAAAAAGTTACATGTTTTGTCATATAGGTCTTGTTTCAATTTGTCCTTAACCAGCGAGCAGAAAAGTTTAACCACGAGGCATAAAACAAAGGCAGATTAGTATGCTGAGTTGTAAAAGGCTTAAATCAAGAGTTTCCATCATTGCCAGTTTTCCCAATAAGCCATTGTAATAATGGGCAATTGGACTATGTATACAACTACTTTCTCTTACTTCAGTGAAAAGCAATTTTTTTTGTACCAATAAAGATTAGAACAACTATCACATCTACACCTGGTGCTCTGTATGACTACTGGGAGGACAACAATATGCATTGTATCAAATACTGGAAATGTAGTACAAATGTGTTTTGAAACTGTCACATTGTTATTTCTTACTAAATGCAATAAAAAAAAAACTGAGGACTATTGGAAACAGGGATAATTAAAAAAAAAGAAGGAAGAAGCTAAAAAGTGCAGGCAGACTCAAGCTGGGCACATCTGGATGAGTTCAAACTTGATAGATCCAGACCCAGTAAGCTGAGCCACTTTGCTAGACTCAGATCTGTGGGAGAGTCTTCTCTCCTTTCCTATCAATTTACAGAGAGGACAACAAGTAACTGGATGAATTAGACTGCATGGAAGATTCAAGGTAAATGAAGGGCAGGTAATCAGACAGAATGTAAGTGAACTAAAGTAAATACAGTCTCTCAATTTAATATCTGTTTAGCACACAGACATAGGTTTGCTCTTATTGCGTAAAATACACACACATTAGTTACAAATATTTGTCAACTGCTAAGTATAACTACCCATTCTTGGTGTTCCTAATGGTAGTACTATAACTACAAAAGTATAGCTGCCTTAAGCACGTAATTCTTTTGGGTAAGAATTATACTAACAATATAATTGCACCAAGCTCTACACCTCTCTGTCAGAGGACAGAGTTCTGCACAATGAAAAAGAGAATGAGAAAAATGCAATCTCAGGCCCCGAGCTCACCCAGGAAAAACTGCAGGAGACACTAGCACAGAAGAAAATGTGAATAACACAGCTGAAATCACTGAATTGACAGCATCTGAAGTAAAGAAACAACTGCAGAAATGTATAGAGAAAATCAGACCAGAAATAACCTCAAAGGTAAAAGAAGAAATCTCTGAATAATAGCGTCTGAAGTAAAGAGACAACTGCAGAATGGTAGAGAGGAAATCAGATTAGAAAATTTTCTGAACCACAAAAAGAAAAAATAACAACAATGGAAGAATTAATTACTGCTTGTGAATAGGGCATTAACAAAAGATTGGATGAGGTTAGAAGAAAGACAAACCCAAAGTCCAGATACTCATGGATTCATAGGTGAATTTTTCAGAGATTTACAGAAGATATAATCCCAATACTCCTCAAATTCCTCAATGAAACAATCCTCCCAAAATCATTCCTGGAGGCAAGTATAATACTGATACCAAAGCCAGAGAAAGATGCAACTATAAAAGAACTCCAGTCCATCTCCCTCATGAACATAGATGCAAAAATCCTCAATAAAATCCTCACAAATGAAATACAGCAAATCATTATGAAGGTTATACTTCATGACAAGGTAGGATTCAACCCAGGAATGCAAGGATGGTTCATCATCCACAAATGTATAAATGTAAAACACTATATTAATAGAACCAAATCCAAAAACCACATGCATGATCATCTCAATTGATGCAGAAAATTCTAAGTACTACGGAAATTTGGAAAGATGGCTTCTAACTCAATCTTATAAAAGCCATGTATGAAAATCCAATGGGTAACATAATTCTAAATGTCGAAAAACTGAAGCCTTTGTCTCTCAGATCTGGTATAAGACAAGGATGTCCTCTATCACCGTTTGTATTTCATAAAGTTCTTTTTTTTTTTTTTTTTTTTTTTTGCAGGACTGGGATTCAAACTCATGACCTTACTCTTTCCAGGCAGGCACTTGTGCCTCAGAGCTATCTTCCCAGCCCCATAAAGATCTGCAAATATTAGCCTCAGCCATTAGACAAGAGAGAGAAATAAAATGAATAAGAATAGGAAAAGAAAACATTAAACTTTTGTCATTTTCAGACAACAGGATACTCTACTTTGAGTATGGTAGATGCTACATCTACCATCATTCAAGATGCTTCTTGAATTAATATGCAAATTCAGTAGCATAGTAGTGTAAAATATCAATACCCAAAAGTCAATAGCATTCCTCTACACAGCTATCAAACACAATGAGATCAAAATTAGAGAATCATTATCTTTTACAATAGTACTGTGGAAAATGAAAGATGTAGGAATTGATTTAATTAAAGAAGTAAAAGATCTATTCAATGAATATTATAGTACTCTCAAAATAGAGATCATAGAGGATTTCAGACTATGGAAAGATGCTTCCTGCTCCTGGAAAGGAAGAACCAACATTGTGAAGATGGGAATACTACCAAAATTGCTCTACAGATTTAGTGCAATCTCAATCAAAATACCACCAACATGCCTTATAGACCTAGATAAATCATTCCTAAAATTTATTTGGAACCAGAAAAGACCTAGAATAGCAAAGGCAGTCCTGGGTAACAAGGACAAGTGAGAAGTCATTACAATTCCTGACTTAAAACTATCCTACAAAGCTACTGTGATAAAATCAAGATGGTATTGTCAAAAATAAAACAAAAACAAAAACACTGAACATCAATGGAATACATTACAAGATGTAGAAGCAAATAGAAACATACTCAGCCACCTTAGCTTCGACAAAGGGGCCAAAAATGTTTACTGGAAGAAAGACAAGACTCTTCAACAAATGGTGCTGGCAAAACTAGATCTCTATAAGCTGGAAACCAGAACTTGACCTGTCTATCACCAGGCACTAAACTAGAGTCAAAATAGATTAAAGATATAAATATTAAAACAGAAATCATAAATCTCTTGGAAAAGAAAATAGGAAAATCTTGAAGTCATTGGGGTAGGCAAGTAGTTCATGGAGAAAAATCAAACTGTATATATAATACTAGAAAAACAAGTGGAACCTTTTCTTACTGAGAAATTTTGGCATGTCAAAAGAAATTACAAACAAAGTGAAAACAAAATCCACAAATTTCAGAAAGATCTTAACAAGTACTCAAGCAAAAGTCTTCTATGTAGAATTTATAAAGAACTAAAAAAACATTAGGGCCCCAAAATTTAAAGACTCAATTCAGAAATGGGCATCTGAGATGAACACACATTTGCAAAATAAAGAAATACTAGAAGGTACTAAATACATGAAAAAATACTCCACATCTCTAGCCATTCATGAAATGCAAATTAAAACACTGAGATACCATCTCCCTCCAGAAAGAATGGCTATCATAAAGAAATCAACCAACAATGGATGTTCGAGAGGCTATTGGGGGTAAAAGGTACCCTTCTCCACTCTTGGTGGGACTGTAGACTGGTTCAGTCATTATGAAATCAATATGGAGACTCCTTACAAAGCTAGAACTGGAAATCCTATTCAATCCAGCTATCACTCTACTGGAAATTTTCCCAGAGGAACTGAAAATATGGTATCACAGTGATATGTTTATAGCAGCACAATTTGTGATAGCCAAATCTTGGAAAAAACCAAAATGCCCATCAAACTGAAGAATGGATGAAGAAGATGTGGTGTTTTCATGCAATGGAATATTATGCAGATATAAAGAATGATAAACTTGAAGCCTTCATATATAAGTGGAAGTATCTTGGACATATACTCATAAGTGAAATAAACCAGACCTACATGTGTAAATATTGGATAGTCTCCCTAATATAAGAACTCAAAAGAAGAAATAAAAATGGAAAGGTATAATATAATTAAATCAAAAATGAGAATTTAAGGATCAAATAATGAAGAAAGAGTTATCAGAAAAGTTAAGAAAATAGGTAGGAGCATTTATGTAGAAAAAAAGGTTAAGTCAATGGTCCTCAAAAACTCTCCAACTGGTTTTTGAATCTTCAGGTAATTGGTAAAATTTGCACCCTGACTAACTGTATATACTGACACCTGTGAACTAAGCAAATACACTGAGGATACACTGAGGATATAATAATGAAACCATGCTTGGAATACCTATCACTCTGGTCTTCTAATTAGACACTACTTCTAATGTCAAATCAATTATTGCTATAATCTCTCTCAAGTAAATGTTTGTTTAAAAATAAAAAAAAGAAAGAAAGGAGTAATAAAAGTGAATGAGACAAGAAGAAAAGGTCATAGAAGTATACTGCTAGAGTTTTGTAAATGCTTAAGTTCCTAAATCTCTGTGTAACAATGAGCAATTGTTTTTTTGCCCCACATTCTATAGGGATTTGAAGCTTAGAATATCTATAATTGATGGAAAATACCTGTTTCATGTTATGTCTAAGGCATTCGATGTTCAGAAAGATAGTTATGTTAAGCTCAAGTGCCTGTATTATAAGGAATAACATCATTAAGCTTCTCTTCTGGAGGGTTAACAACTTAAGTTGGCAGACAAAATAATTAAAGAAGGAATGCAAGAATTGCCAGTATTTTGGTTCTAGCACTTCAAGGTCAGTGAGGACACAGGACCTAAAAGAACCTGTACTATAACAACCTATAATTCAGTGCGGTCCCAGTTTTCCTGTTCAAGGAGATTATGGGGCCACAGAGGAATGTGTTTGATGATGCACAGTGTACTTAAAGAGAGTTACTTAGAGAGAACATTCTGTCAGACTTTCACAGAAAGCCAATTGGTCAATCAGTGCCTGTGATATATCCAGATGGTTGACATCAGCAAAAGCTTTGTAAACCACAGTACATGGTTTCACGATAAATCTGAGGGGACCTGACTGATCTTGTCTGATATGAAAGTTACATTTTTTTGCAATATGAGTCTTGCTTTATCTTGGTCATAATCATCCAGCAGAAAGGTATAACCAAAAGATATAAAAAAGATAGCAATAGTAATATACTGAATTGTAAAGGGCTCATATCAATAGCTTCCAGTAATGTCAGATGAGCTGATGATGCACTAATTATGGACTGTTGGACTATATAGTCAGCTACTTTCTCTTTGCGTAATGAAAAGATCTGCATTAAAGAAGTTTAGATAAGAAATCATGTGTGCATCTTGTACTCTGAACAACTATCATGAAGACAACATTAAGCAATGCATTATTTATTGTAAATGGCTCACTATATACTTGCTTCCACAGCACATAAGCCAAAATAACTTGCCAAATAAGTACTTCTAGTTTTGCTTTGCTGTGTATGCCTCTAGAGTTATATCCAAATTCTTCTTTTCTTAAAGAAAGATTCAATGAAATAAAGAGTAGTGACAACTTTTATTTGAAAAATTAAAAGTTAATGATGAGGGGAAAACTAGGTCTGTAGAAAGCTTGGACCAAAAAAAAAAGGGAAGGAAAGTAAATTCAAAGTGTAATCTGGAGGACGCAGTACGGAATATCTCTTAAGATATTTATGAGTAGGTGCTTCATGGTATCTGTGTCCTTCATGCAACCCATTTCTCAGGAGAACCCATGAGATCTTCTACATAAAGTCCCAGACAGATAGTACATGGAACTTATAACTCGGGCCTAGCCCATGCTATTTAAAACCTGTTCATTTTCTCCCTAGAATTCCAAATCAATTGCTCAAGGAACAGCTTTGTGTATGTGTTCCAGGATCCATTAATTAACAGGTCACATCAACTTCCCTAGCCAGCTTTGCCACACTTCAATTTCCTGTGTCATTACTAATGATTGGGTGCTCTATGATTAACTTCAATTTTAAAACAATTGAGTTTAGATCCCATAGGCTAAGAGCTTTGTAGCACAGTTTCCCACTAGATTTGGTGCCAAGAAGAAGCCCAGATTAAGAACTCCATCCATATCTAATCAACTGATTATAAGTGAGGGTTAGCTCTGTCCTCACTCAAATTCAATTAATTTTCTCAAATGATTGAAGGACCTCATAGAAACATGATTATTTTAAACTATATTTCAAAAGACACATAAGTGGCAGAAGGAGATACACAGAATGAAGTATACGGGAAAGAGCTCAAATCTGCTGTGCTCACCTTGGGTTTAATATTATCCAAGGACAACTGTGTAATCTACTATTATCTGGAAAGTCTTACTTTTTAAGCTCACGTCTCCCCTATACTAACGATTCTAGGGGTGAAACCCAGGATGCTAATTTACGCAATGTGGGCATGACCTTATGATCACCATGTGTCTGTCTCCCAGAGTTTTATAGAGCTCACTCTGCAACTTCACATCCACCAAACACGTATTTCTCAAAATTCTGTGGGTGTGACTGAAAGTCACAGGCTGTTTCCTGGTAACCAGCTCCCACCATGAAGTAATCAAGGAACTTACCGTGGGTCTTAATTAGAATGAAAGAGATTGCATGAGAGCTATTAGGGTTTGTGTCTAGTTGTCTCCACAAACCCTCGTGCAGTCATGAGGCAAAGTTCTACAGGTTGTGATTAATTCATGATCCAATGCTGGGATTACAGGATGTGAGTGCTGCACCTGTCCTGGAATGGTCGCCCTGAATGCAGTATAAGAAAGGAAAGTTCTTGCTGTTTCCTGAAACCATGAACGGTGCCCTCCATCATGTGCCATTCTGACGTAGAGCCATCTGAGTATGGACTGAAACCTCCACAAACTATAAAGTAAATAAACCTGTCCTTCTTTAACTTTTGGTGTCATGTATTTCTGTCCCAGCAATGAGAATAAAGTAACCAAGAAAGAAACTTTGTGTGAGAAGCTTCTAATATTCATGAAATTACAAAGACACTAAAAGCACTTCAGTAGCTGCTTGATCAAAGACAAAATGTGAGAGTGAAAAGTTTTCAAGATGCTTCCATGTGCTAGAGTTTTGTAGGGAGACATGAGACTTGAGGGTCCAGTGCCACAGGTGATAAATACAGTTTACTAATTGTCAAGGAAAACAGAAAACAAATTTTTTATAGACCCTAAGAAAGCAGTTGACAAAACAAAGGAAGAACTGAATTGTCAGAGGAAAATGCTAATATTATATATTTCTTTTTCATTTATTTAATTAATTCATTTATTTAGCATTTTTGTGCAGGGTCTCACCACACAGCTTGGATGCATAGTGTTCCTCCTGTTTTCAGCACCACCAGCACTGGGATTAGTGGCATGTGCCACCATATACAGCTGGGTCACTGGCTCAGCACACCCAAGAGAGGGGCCAGTGTGGCATGTGGTGTCAGGGATTGAACCCAGGTCTCTGTCTCGTTAATCTCATGTTGTATATTTAACTTTAACTTGAGGAGGACTTCTGAAAGCATCATAGCGTGAATGGCTTTATGAAGTCATAGTGATTCCCTAGTCCATCTTTTTCAGTTTTACGAGTGGCTATATTTCATTTAAAGACTAAGTAATGTTTGCTTGGATATGGTTCAGTGCTCTTTTTTTTTTTTTTTTGCCTTTTTGAGACAGGGTCTCATTATGCAGTTCAGGCTGGCCTTGAGCTCACTTTTGTAGCCCAGGCTGGTCTTGAACTCGCACCAATCCTCCTGCCTCAGCCTCCCAAGTGCTGGGATTACAGGTGTGAGCCACCATGCCCAGCTAGGTTCAGTGCTCTTGATGCTGTTAGAAACAGTGCAAAATTAACTAACATGTATTCTAATACATAAATTAATTAGTTAATGCATAAATTATTAAACATGTATATGCTGTCAAGGGTTAGAGATTAAAGGGACCAGAATAAAATATTATTATGCTTAACTGAGACTTTCAGCTTTCTATTGCTGTATATAAGCACCTGGCGAGGTGACAAGTGGTTTGATGTCTAGGGTTCCTGTGAAATTCTCGAGTGTAGCTGGCAAGGCAGGCAGTTCGCATTCTACCACAGACTCGTCACTTCACTGCAGCATGCTCTTTAACAAACAATTGCAGCATCACAATGGTTCCACACAGGATCTAAAGCTCGATAGCAGAAGCCGGGCCAGGCATAAAATGAATATTTCCTACTATGTTTAAAATATCACTCTTCACAAGGGCAAATGTCATGCTCATTATTTTTAGAAGAGAAGGTGATGTTTCTATGCAATTTAATGGATTTTAAGCAAAAGCCTAACTGCATGGTGTGCTGACTCTGCCAGAAATGGTGCAGCTCCAGCTCGGCTGCACCCTCACCATCTCCTGCCACTGGTACTGCAACAAGCAAAGAATATGGCAGACTTTTAAAAACGATTTATCTCACAGTGGTTTCCTATCTGTGGCAACTTCTTACTGGTTTTAGACTTATCTTATTTGCAAACTTTGTTTTTTACGAATTCAATGAGATTTACTGACAATTTCTGCTCTCTTATTTAGATACAATTACCGCAACAAATCACATGTGTTTTAATTTCAGAAACTCTGTCTTCTTTATCCTCATATCCTAAGATAATTATCAATACATAATAAAACTCAATTAATTTATGCCTAAATGACAAGTAGATATTAATTTCTTATGAAAGAGACAAATATAAATATCAAGAAATAAGCTTTTTGATGATTATAGTTTCTCTAAAAATGATATTTTATACTGTAGAAACAAAAATAACAAATGATGCATTGTTTCGGAACAAGACATTGCCTTAACTTTTGGTCCATACACATAAAAATGGAGAACAAAAACAACATAACTACTCATAGATTTTTTTAGGATGTGAAATCTAAATATTATTCCTTCCATTGAAAGTTATAAGTGCTAACATTGTAAAATATTTGATGTGCATGTTCTCAGAACTTAAAGAATGTTCCTAAAACCTACATGTGCATGGTTTTGATGGAAAAGGACAATTAGAAATTTTAGTGTCAAACTGGTGTCTCCTCCACTTCTTGTTCCTCCTCCTCCTCGCCTACCTCCTTGTCTGCGCTCTGTCTGTGAGTCCAAAGACATATTAACAGCATTCCCCACAGTCATGGAGGTGGAGAAGGTGCCACAGCATGCTGATAAACGGAGAACTGGCGGAGTCAGTAGTGGGCTCCCCTGTGTGTCTGAAAGCTTTGAGATTCAGAATAGCTGCTGATATAAACTTGAATATCTATCTATCTATCTATCTATCTATCTATCTATATTCACCACAAGGTTAAAGCCCTGAAATCTGAGAGTCCACTGAGACAAATAATAGGTTCCATAATAGGAAGCCTAAAGTTCTCATGTTCAAGGGCAGAGGGCAGAAGATACAGGTCCCTTCCCCAAAAGACAGTAAGTGTGAATTTACTTTCTTTTTTTTTTTTTTTTTGAAAGCCTGCGGTGGAACTTATGACGCCCACTCATACTGAGTCATGATCTTCTCTCACAACACTGATTCAATCCTGCTTCTCTTCTGGAAGCCCCCCTCAGTCACACCTGATGTCATAACTTGACAGCTACTGGGTTACCCCTTAATCTTGTCAGGTTAACACTCAGGAAACCATCACGAAATTATAATTTTTATGACTCACAATAATTTTTCTCCATGATAATATTTTGTTACCTCTGCCAGATACATTTGTATTTTACCTTCACATATGTATCTTTTCTTATCACGTAGAAATCATATTTATTTTTTGAAAATTTTATTTATTATTTTTATTCTTGTTTCAGAATCTTTGTTTGTTTATTCACTCTTTTTTCTGGCTGGCTCACCCCGCCCCGAGGGCAGGGCGGGCGCAGCATGTGGTGCCGGGGATCAAACTGCGGTCCCTGAAGCCACCCAAGCTTTCCCAAGCAGGCGCTTTAGACCACTGAGCCATCCAGCCGGGCCCAGAAATCATATTTATTTCCAAATTCTATCAATTTGAATTTGTTCTGCTGAATTTCACAGTAACTTAATTACTTTCTTATGAAGTATACCTTCCTCATAAGATTAAATTTCACTTTGTGGTATGTGATTTCCAACTATGTATCAATTTGATAAGAGTATATCGACCATTACAAACATAATAAAGGCAATAGACAATGACTATTGGAAATAGGAAATCATAAAAAAATTTCTTCTGATACGTTAGGGCCATTTATTGTGTGACTCGTAGAGGTAAAATATAATATACACTACATGGATGAAAATTTCTTATAGATTATTCTCAAAACTTAATAAAATTATATTGTGTTTTCACTAACATTGCTTTACAGTTGTATGAAATTAGTTGGAACATGTAAGCTTCCATGCTTTTATTTAGAAAAGAAAGCAAAGCCAGCAATAGAAACTTTTTCCTTTATAAAATCAAGCTTGAGTTCAACAATAGTAGCTAATAACAAATTGAAAAATAGATTCTTTTCTATATCTCCTGTGTATTCAGCGGCATGTGAAAATATATTGTCATTATGTAGGTGACAAAGAATAGTATTTCTTTATAGGTCTCTAATCCTAAATATTAAATATGAGTATACTCTAAAAACAGCATTATATCACGATGGTTTTCTCTGCACATTTTGAAAATGTGCTAAAAATTTGTGAATTTTAAAAATAAGATGTTGGGGCCTGGCGGGATGGCTCAGTGGTCTAAAGCGCCTGCTTGGGGAAGTTTGGGGGGCTTCAGGGACCGCGGTTCGATCCCCAGCACCACATGCTGCGCCAGCCCTGCCCTTGGGGCGGGCTGAGCTGGCCATGAAAATGAGTGAATAAACAAACAAAGGTTCTGAAACAATAAATAAATAAATAAATAAATAAATATTTAAAAAATAAAAATAAAAATAAGATGTATAAGAAGATATCCAATTTTCAGAAATAATAAACATTTTGACAATGTAAAAGAAAAAGAGTTTTATGTAAAAAATGATATAACCCAAAGTAGTCAAAATTACAGACTGCTTTTTTTCCTACTTGCTGTGTCATTTGTTTTATCTTGCATTTGTCTTCAACACAGATTGGCAAGAATTTCCCTATATGAGCAAGCTTCAACGACAGATGCATAAAAGCAGTAACTGTAAATTGCTTTTCAAAATAACAGCATATGTGACACATGTAAGAGATAAAAATAAATCAAGGAAGCAACCATTCATCCCTATTGTTATGCATTCAATGAAGATGCATTGTCTGCCTTCTGTGTTCTGAGTGGTGTGCTGGACAGCAGGCACGCATGTTGAATAATGCACGGGATTATGGACAGAGAAGTCGTTATGGTAACAAACTGTGTGTTCCTGTTGGAGGGTCAAAGAAAAGTTCACCAAAACATTTCGTTTGGAAGTGAATTATGAAGAGTCAGAAGAGAACAGCCATGTACAGAGGTTAGGAAATCATTTGGAACAGAGAGAACAGAATGCACAGACTTGATAAGATGAAATATCCTGAAGTAAATTAGGAATTCAGCAGGTGCTGAGCGCTGGACTTCAGAGTCCAGGAAACAAGGCAAAATTTTAGGTATGGACAAGAATCTTTTCCTTTCTTTTCTTTTTTTGTTTGTTTTTAAACTGCTTTCTAAAGTTTGCAAAATCATGTTTTAAAGTTATTAATGGATCATAAATGAAAGACTCAACAATTGACATATTGGAACAAATGCAAATAGTTAGATGAGAGAAATCTGAAAAAAATAAATTGGTGTGAGGAACTACTTTAGGAAGTTACTACAATGAGATATGTGAAAAACAACATTTATCAGTTACACCACATAACTGATATATGCGTGAAAAAAAAAGGAAAAGAAAATATGAGAGATAGTCAAATGTTCAAACTTCCCAGATTGGTTAAAAGTTTACTGTGAAACAGAAAAGAATATGAAAATGACTTCTAATTTTCTGGAGCAACTAACTTGAATGGAAAGATGTTATACATTATCGAAAAGAACAAAGAAAGGGGGCATGGGGAGATATATCAGAGGAATAAGTGCTTGCCTGGCAAGTGCAAGGGCCTGAGTTCAATCCCTAGTCCTGGAAAAAAAAATTAAAAAAGAACAAAGAAAGGGAACAATGATGTGAGAATAAATGATGAATTTAAATTTTTTTTAAGATTTTTTAAAAATTTTATTTATTTTTTTCTTGTTTCAGAACCTTTGTTTATTCACTCATTTTTATGGCTGGCTCAGCCCACCATGTGGTGCCAGGGATTGAACCACGGTCCCTGAAGCCGCCCAAGCTTTCCCAAGCAGGCGCTTTAGACCACTGAGCCATCCCGCTGGGCTCTGATGAATTTAAATTAAAACATTTAGAGGACATGAACGTAAAGTAATAGTTTTCATTATATGTAGATCTACACTATGTTTAAGATACTATGTATGCCATGTACACTATGTACAGATCAATTACATATTATAACTTTGAATTGAAGTTTGAAAAACTAATATGTCCCTCAAACAAATTGCAAGCAATTTTTTGCTTTCTTTGTATGATTATTTGTTTCTGCTTTTCGAGATAGGATCTCACTCTCTAATTCAGGCTGGCCTTAAGCTCACTATGTAGCTGAGGATGGCTCAAATTCAGGGCTCTCCTCCTGCCTCAGTCCTGCAAATACTGGGGACCTAGTATACATGTATCAGTTATATGGTGTAACTGAGCGACATTGTCTCTCACATATCTCATTGCAGTAACGTCCCTGGAGCTCAGAGTGCAGTTGTACAGCGCCATGCACGGTGTGTTATAAGCATTTTGGAAAACTGAATTCACAGAATTTACCAAAGAGAAAGTATTGTTTTAAAAGTAAAATCTTACAGCTGAAGATATTAATAAAGACTAAAGAATTGTAAGTTAGTCATTGTAATTAGCAGTGTGACATAAATCAAACCTAGAGAATTCACACTGTGCTACATTCACAGTCTTATTTATTTATTTACTTACTTACTTATTATCTCATGAACTCATTAAGTTGCCCATGGTGCCTTTGAACTTGGTAGTCTCTGGTTTCAACCTCCCACAGTGCTGGAATTGCAGGTCTGTACCACCATGCCCTATCACAATAGAAACTCCTTTTTCTTCCTCTGGAGCTTCTACAGCAGTGTACCCTCGTGCTGCATTTTAGGATTATTTTATACACACACCATTCAGCTTCACCATATGGAATAGGCATATGTTTGCATTGAGGTTAGGACAGCTTTTAGTCTCAAGGAACACTAAACATGAACAAATCCTGAGTTCTAGTATTAACAAAATAAGTATGGTTGATTACTGTATTGCCAATAAAACGTTTTTGCCACACGTTTCTACTCTGAAATATATTTGTGATATTTTATTTCTAATTGGTAAATGTTGTTGGGACAACATTTGACCTAATACATTGGGAGACTCCACAAAAAATCTCCCTGATTATTTTGGTTTTAGGTGTATATACCACAGGACATGGCTCATAAGAAGTTTTTTTTTGTTGTTGTTTTGTTTTGTTTTTTTTAATGACTGACTCAGCCTACCCTGGGGATAGGGCTGGCACAGCATGTGCTGGTGGGCATCAAACCACAGTCTTTGCAGTTGCCTACGTTTTCCTAAGCAAGTGCTTTAGACCCCTGAACCATCTCACTGGCCCCCATAAGAAGTCTTAAGGACACATTTTTAAAAAAATTTATTAATTTCAACAAGAGAGAAATAGCAATGAGACAGTTTCAGAACCCATCAATAGAACAGCCACAATATTCAATACAATGCTTATTGTTGTCTTCATAGTAGTTGTTCAGAGTACAAGATGCAGACATAAGTTTTTTAAAGACTACTGCTACAAATAATTCTTCTAATTGAATTAAGAGAAAGTTTTATACATAGTCCAATATTCCATAATAATAGTGGGTTTTCTGCAAAACTGGAAATGTTGGAAGCTGGTGACTTGAGCTTTTTACAAGCTCAGCATACTAATCTGGCTTTACATTTTATGTCTTGTGGTTAAACTTTTCTGCCGAGTGGTTAAGGCCAAGTTAAAGCAAGACCTATATAATAAAACATTTAACTTCTGTATCTGACATGGTTAGTCAAATCTCGTTAGGATTTACCGGGAAACCATGTACAGCATTTTATAGAACTTTTGTGAGTGTCAGCCATCTGGATGAGTCACAGACTTTTCTTGACCAATTTGTTCTCTGTGAGAGTCTCTGAGAATGTTTCTCTTTAGGTGACTTTCCTTAGGTACACATTACAATGTTGATTCCTTTCCTCTGTGACCCTATAAATCAGTGGTGTCCCAAATTTTCTTCTCAAGGAGATTATGGAGTAACAGAACATATTAATAGAGGGAATAAATACCTCTTTTTCAGAAAAGGATGATTATTTATTTCACAAATCATTTATCTATACTCCATATATGAAAATAGGAGTAGTGAGGTATATTTTTACTCTGGTTCATGAATACATTTGTTTGCAAATAATTTGCTTCAGAAACAGAGCATTTGGCAAAGTTTCTTTTTGTTTACAAACTTTTCATCCACTGACAAACATGATCATAGTCATATTTCTCATACAAACATGAACGTTGTTATTTCTTCCAGAATTGCGGAATGAATTACGTTCATGAACCAAGGTGATTAAGCCTAGAGAATTCACACTGCAGTACATTCCAAGTCTTATTTGTAAGTTATCTCTGCTGCATTTGAACTTGGTATTCTCCTATGTCAACCTCCCACAATGCTGGAATTACAGGTCTGAGCCACCATGACTTGCTACTTGTATGCAGTACAAACTGGATCTAAATTTAGTCCCTTACCATAACCACAATTCTTCCAGAATACCAACTCATACTCACAGATCAGACTTGTAAAATTTCAGTCTTAATAGTTCCAATTTTAACATGAGCTTGCGCAGCTCAATGGAATAAGCACCTGATTTGGTAAATGCAGGCAACAGAGCTTGATCCCAGGTCCTGCCCCAGGGCATGCTGAGTCAGGGACCAAAGCCAGGCATGGTGACACACCCTTTTAATATGGAGAGGCTGGAGAGGCTGAAAACAGGAGGTTCACCATAAGTCAGAGGTGTGTGGTGAGATCCTATACCAAATAAATAAATGAAAATACATGATTCGATAAATAAATATAAAAAATAAAGTTTGTATGCATGGCATTAAAATATATGTATTACACAGAATAGCTTGGATAATTATAATAATGGTTTCTACTAGTTTATTGAAAACAAAAATTAATACTTACCTTTTTTTCTTCTTTTCAATTATCTTTTCTGATCAGTTATTTGACCAATTCAACTTACTCATATGTGCTAATCTCAACAACTAATTTGAAGACAATATGAAATATTAGAACCACTATTGAACTTCTAATGTTTTATTTAACGAAATTCTGTAATATTTCTAATCTTTTAAACTATTGTATATTCTCGCAAAAAAACTTATAAAATATGTGTCTATGCCTCATGAAGAATGTGACCCTTATGCTTGTATAAACAACGTTGCAGCTAGAGAGTATGTTGGTAAGTAAAATCAATCAGATTCACGAGTACAAACATCATATTATTCTGCTAGTGTGAGAACATGAAAGGATAATGAAAATATAAAAGTACGACAGAGACTGTGAAAGGAAAAAAGATTATTCAGTGGGAAGGAATAACTTGGATGAGGCAAAGGCCAATGAAAGAAGAGACAGAGTGTATTTAGGTGTGTATGCAGAATAGCTTGGATAACTGTCAGTTACTGTTGGTCTCTTGAAAGGAGCAGTTAATTCTTACAAAAATTATTTTATACTAATTTTTCCTTATCTCCCTATTTTGAATTACTTACCACATTTTTTGTTACTGTTTTCTTTTCCTATTTTTATTTTAACCAAACATTACATACTTATATCTGGTAATCTGAATATCTAATTTGAAGATAGGGTCATGTAATACAGCAACCACTGTTGAATTTCTGTCATTGTGTTTTGTGAAACATTGTATC
>PVJA010007606.1:50490-67864 GCA_004027025.1 Myocastor coypus
GGATAGATTTTGCCATTTCCTTTGAACAAATTAAAATAAGACCTAGAAGCACTAGAGACATACCAGATTATAATATGTTGAAAGCCAGGCCAAAAGAAAAAACAAAATCTGTAAATGAGGGGCACAGTTAAAGCGATCTCTATTTTTGGATCAGCTAGTAGAAAAATACATCTAATAACTCAAACTTGGGTTTTATATTGGTTTCATTCATTTCAGATTCTGTACTCACATAGATATACCCCTTCTACAATCCTTTTTCATAAGTCCCTCGGCTTCTTTTTCCCTTTCTTTTCTGCATCTTACAATGAAAAAATATATTGTCCTGTGATGACTGGAATTCTATTTCCAACCTGCAATCAATATGCTGAAGTCTTCAAATCAGTAGTTGAGAATGTGATATTTTATTAAAATATAGTTTAATGATGCACTCTGTTAAAATAAAGTCATTAGGGTAGATTTTCTGCTCTGAGGGTCCTTTATAAGAAGAGAAAATTCCTGGCACTTGCTTGTAATCTTAGTACTTGAGAGGCGAGGTAAGTAAGAGGATTGCTGTGAGTTTTGCAGCCATGGCCAGGTAGTAAGTTCAAGGCCAGGCTGCACTACGCAGCAAGACCCTGTCTCATGGAGTGGGTATCTGGACGCAGACACTTCACATGTATGGAGATGAAGGCAGATATTGGAATGCCATTTCCTCAGTATCTTTAAAAATGATAAAACAAGGGCAAAGGCACTGTACTGTAATACATTTTGTTAGTGCATGATTTTTGCGTGTAATGTTGCATTTACCTTAGTGTATAGGTATATGTCCTTAGCCTGCCTTAATTGTTGCAACATCCCCATCTCTGGATATGTAATAAGCACATTCTTTGTGGGTGGTGGATACATGATACAATGTCCCAGTTCTTTTCCTTTTCCCTTTCCCTACTTTCACTCTCCACCCTCCATCTCTTTCTCCCCTTCTCATCTCCAAAAGTTTTATCTTCCTGACTTCATTTTCCTGCCTTGGAGCAGGCTGATCATGGACTGAATGCACAGAAGCTGCGGGATAAAATAAACTTCATCTGCTGTGCACGATGAGTGACTGATGCTCTTTCTGAGCCACAGGAAAGTGACTAATGCAGCCACGTATAATTGGCAAGTCCACCGACTTTATTAATCATGACATTATTTCAAGAAGGCTGAGGGAACATTATCCTCAACAACGGTTTCATAATTTCCAACTTGTCTGGTAATTTTTAAGAACTGTTTCATAATTGAAAACTTTTCTTGCAGCTTTCTCCCTCCTCATGCCCTCATCTTTCTGTGCTGAAAGTTTCTGGTACTCTAGTCATGAAATATAAACTAGTGCTTCATTAAGTAGATTCTGCTTTTCTTAACGAACTCTACATCTGCGAGGGAGGAGGTAAGAGTACCTGTGAGATATATAAATATATATTCTGGCAAGCAGGTGACAAATGCATGATTGGTAAAATTAGTATTGATGACAATATTATTTTAATCTAACAAGAAAGGAGATAAAGTGAAAAAGTGAAATACCTACCTATTGCAGATAAGGGGTCAGCAAAATCAATCTGGAGAATTAATATTTAACCTGAGCTCTAAAGCAATTTCCAAGGTGAATGTATTGGTGGAGGAATACTGCAGAAAGAATACTACCTGAAGACTCAAGAAACAAAATTTGTTGAAGCTTTTTAAAGAAAACCTGGATAAGTGGGGAAGACTGAATCAAAGCAATAATAAAATATTTGACAGAAACAGAAAAAAAAATACATTAAAAGGTTTGTAGTCAGGTGTAAATCATTTTATTTTTAATGCAAACATCTTTTGGAGAATTTTGGCATAAATATCAACACATTTTATAATTACGTTCACGATTATTGTTACATGAGAATTTTATTTTTCTTAATGTATGCAGAGTATGGTCTCACTAAGCAACTTGGCATCATAGTGATGCTCTCATTCTCAGCCTCCCCAGAGCTGGGACTACAGGTACGGCCCCAATCCGGGCTCTCAGTGACCAGCTCAGCACACCCTGGAGCAGAGGGCAGTGAGGCCTGTGGGGAATCAAATCCCCATGCCAGCCCTGGCCTAAGCAGGTGATGAGTCTGCCGAGATACCTCACAGGTCAAAAGAAAAATTTTATAGTTAACAAAATTAAGCAAGAAGACGTTTGGGAGTTCCATAAAGTAATAAGAATGATTACAAATTTATTAACTTGATGAAAGTGACGATGAGTAAAATGGAAAATTTAATGTTTTGGTGTCAATCTTGGCAGGACTTGGTGGGAGGTAGTATGGAAGACAGCAAGAAAGTAACTGCTATTATCTAAGATTTGATTTGAAAAAAACTGGAAGGATTTATATACCACATAGGAGTTTTAAGAAACACATTTGAAGTATGGAAATGCACAACAGTATTAATGTGCTTATACGGAGGCCTCAAAGATTTATATAAAATGTGAAGTCTAGTTCCTAAGTAAATTTCTTATATTTAAAATCTAGAGAATGCACACTATCTTCTCGGGCTTCTATCACCTATTGGTTCTTTAAATTTTATTGATTTTTTATTCTTTCTTTTTGCTGTCTAGTGTTATAAAGAAAGTATTTTTTTAATTTAAGTAATTATGTTTGGGACTGATATATTTTTGTAGACAAAGACATAATAAAATGTCACACTTGAATGATTTTTTGGACTGATATAATTTTTTATTATTTTAAATCTCATCTCACTGATCAAATCATTGTCTATTAATTTGAATCTTCAATTTCTTTTCTCCTGGCTCATTTTCTCCAAAGTTAACCATGCATTAATTCAGGCTATATGTTAATATTTCTTTCTTCTTATATTCATTATTTGCTATACTCTCATAGGTGAATATAGCAATCACTTTCTCTTTAGTCAATATTATCATTTTAATAGCACAGGAAATATTTAACTTAAGTGTAAATAATAATTTTTAGGGCTATCTAAATAGCGGATTAAAGTACCTTATTACTTTATGGAACTTCCAAACTTCTTCTTGCTTAATTTTGTTAACTATAAAATTTTTCTTTTGATCTCTGAGGTATCCCGGCAGAGCAGGAGCCGGGGGTTCTATCTCCAAGGCTGAGGTGATGGCCCCATCCCTGGAGTACACTGAGACAGCATTTGAGACTGGATGTGGAGGTGCGTGCCTGTAGTCCCAGCTCTTGGGAGGCTTTTAAGCTGGAAGAATCACTATGAGTCTGATCTAGCAGTGAGACTCTGAACACCATGTAGACCCTTCCCTAAAAATAAAAAGAGATCTTCATAAATAATTTTCTAATATTATATGTTAAAGTAGTAAAATATATCTACAACAAATTAAATTCATCCACCATATACTACCTAACTGTATAAAACATACATTGAACTGATCAAGTAGAGGAAATATAACCCATATTTCTACAACTTAGAACTCAATAGCCAGATATAAAATTAAAATAACAAGATTATAATTGTTTGTATGGGCATCTCTTTTTACCCCATACATTATGCACATGGTATTCTAGATTCAAGGATTTTTATTGGTATACAATCCTAAATTCTCTAAAAGTTTACACAGTGCAAAGACTATCATGAATTCAGTAGTCCTTTTGTAGTTGATTCTGGTTGCTGTATTTTTATTCTAGAATGCATGTAGGAGTAGTGACTGTCAGAGAATTCTGTTCTCAAGAAAGAGGGGTAAAGTGATGGAAGAATTACAGTTGGCTTTTAAAGTGTCTTTCTTGAAACTGAAACATATCTCTTCTCAAACTTCACTGGCCAAAAAGTTGTATCTGAAAATCCTGAGGCCAGATGTATAATCTCCCAATAGAAAAAGCTTGGCAGTGAAGATGATACAAAAAGGATGAGATTTTTCATTATGTAAATTTTTGAAACACAGGAGCTATAGGACAATTTTACAGAGCACTCCTGTGTACTATCAGTTTGCTTCAGCTGTCAAAATAAAATAGCAGTCCTAGGTTCTGGGGTTCTGGCGGCTTCGAGTTGGGGACCCTATAACAGGGCTTGGAGAAGGCTGTCTTCCTGGCCTGCCTTTTCCATTGTCTTTCTGTGTCCTCACATGACAAATAGAAGAGGAGGAGAGGGAAGGGGAAGGAGAGAGAGGAGGGGAGAGGAAGGGAGGGAGGGGAGGAGAGGGAAGAAGAGAGGAGAAGAGAGGAGGAGGGGAGGGGAGGGGTGTGGTGGGGAGGGGAGAGGAGGGGAGGAGTGAGACAGCAAGAGAGACTGCACTATGTTGTTTCTTTTCCTAAGGGCGCATCAGCCCTATCCTATGCTCTACAGTTGTACCATTATGAACTGATTTTACAATTCTTAACTCCTCTGTCTCCAAATGTGGTCACATCTATGACTAGGGCTTCAACGTATACAGCATTGTGGGAATAATATTGTTTACAGTATTTTTGTTTCTGTGTTTAGGACAGGCTCTACAGCAGCAGTTCTCAACCTGTGGGTCGCGACCCCAGAGGGGTTCAAACTACCAAAACACAGTGGTGGCCTAAAGTCATCAGAAAACATATAATGCCTATCAGATATTTACATTCTGAATCATAACTGTAGCAAAATTACAGTTTTGAAGTAGCCACCAAAGTTAATTTTTTTGTTTTGAGGTCACTGCAACATGAGGAACTCTATTGTGGGGTCACGGCATTAGAAAGGTTAAGAACCACTGCTAGAGCTACAACTTCATTCCTTGGACCTAGTGTGCATAGTTTATAGTGGCTTCTTCAAAAAATGTGTAGTTCAGGTTTTGTGTGTGTGTGTGTGTGTGTGTGTGTGTCTTTATATTTTCTCTTCATCTCCTCTCCTCTGTCTCTGTCTCTCTCTGTCTCTCTCTGACTCTGTCTCTCTGTCTGTCTGTCTGTCTCTCTCTGTCTCTCTCTGTCTCTCTCTCTTTATCTCTCTCCCTCCTTCTAAGGTGCTAGCAAATGAGCAGATTTTCTTCATCATACTCATTGATTACAATATGTCTACATGGGGTGAAAACATACAACCCAGAATAAATCTTTCCTTTGAAGTTTATTTTCTTCAGTGTTAGTTGCAACAGTGCAGAAAATAGCCTGTTTAAAATGCCAATAGAAGGACCGGCCAAATAGTTCAGCTGATTAAAGCACCTGCAAGCAGGCACAAGGGCCAAGGGTTCAGTCCACCAGGGGTTCAGTCCTGAGGCTTGCCATGTTGGCCCCACCCGTGGGGAGTGCTGAGACAGCAATTGAGACTGGGTGTATTGGCATGTACCTAATATCCTAGCTCTCGGGAGTCTGTAAATAGGTGGATCCCTGAGTCTGATTTAGTAGTGAGACCCTGAACACCCTGTAGATACAAAAGAAAAAAAAAAAGTCCTGCCAGTAGAAAATATGTTATCCTCAATTTCAGTATTTTTAAAAATGTGGATACAAAAATGAAAATATAATGAAATCAAATATGCAAAGAATGTATTTAATGGAATATCAAATATAATATATTACTATTTTTTTGTTCAGTGAAAGCCTACTTTCAGAATTCACTATCTCCAAGAAAAACTTTAAAAGAAACTTTTAATTCAGTGTGATGGCATTTTATCTCTCCACATAAGATATTTTAAAATAATGAATAGTGAAATACTTTTAGTAAAATAGTAGCATTAAAGAAAACTATATAAAAATATTAACAAACAAAATTGATACAGAAATTAAAAATGTTCTGTTATAAATCTCATTATAACATTTCTCATTTCATTTTAATGGGAACATAATAATTGAATTTATTTTAATGAAATGTTAGGGAATAAATTAAGCAAAATCAGTCTCATAATGAATGAATTTAGTGCGGAGCACGTAGAACATTGTGATGAATTGCTAAATGCTTAACAAGTGATTATTGAAATTGCTGGATAATAGATCTAAATTTCAGTTCAAAACTAGAGGCATTACAATGAATAAAAGCAGCCAATAAAAATTTTCTCATTCATCAAGAAGGAACACCTGGGTTTCATGTATTGCATTTTACTTGCTTTTACACCATGTCCTCTCAACTTTCTTTAATCTGAGTTCAATCATTTTTACTCAGATGTTTCAATCCTTCTACTCTGCCTCATCAGATGTGATTGACCATGTATCAGGAATGAAAATATTACAGAGAATTCATATCAGCTGTCAAAACTCTTGGTTAGGAAGCATTTCTAAATGAAAGGAAATCAGAACCAAAAGAAAGAAAAAAAGAAAAAAGATAACTCAGGAATCAAGTGTTCTGTTCATTGTGTTCTAGCTGCAGGCTGTAAGATGGGACACATCCTTCATCAAACATAACATGTTCAATTTTTTGCTTTAGAAGAATAACATAAAGCAAGAGTAAATATAAAAGTTCACAAGGAACGAAAATTAGGGTACAAAAATCATTTTCAATATAGCCAAAATGATATTGCTGATATTACAAACTAAGTTGAGGAAGTGAACAAAGAATAAATTTATTTGGCTATTATGTATTTCTTTACAGGTTTTATCTATCATTGGAATTTAAGCAAAAGCATCTAAAAATTTGTGATTAGGTGTCTTATGAAAAAGGAAGTGTAGTATGCGTGCCTGATTTTTTCCTGCTAAGTGTATGAAAGATATTCTGATGTACCCATCTCAGTTTTAGAAACAAATTTCTATTGATTTAACAAATACCTTGAGTGATTCAGGAAACTTATAATCACAGAAACCTCAGTTAATCTTTTCAATTGTTCACACTCCTTTAAACCTGGTCATTGTGCTCATGGTAGAGTACAAAATCACAACCACATAAAAGCACTTGGGTGCATGTTCAAACCCACTAGATTGGACACGATGTGAGAAAATGATGTATGCAAATTTTAATTCTTTGATATTTCACAAAAATGAAAAAAATTTAAAAATTTTCAATAATTGTTGTGCATCTAACACCTATCTTGTACACATAGCATTTTATCTATAGTTCCCATTTTTTGAACATCCCATATCTTCCCACCCTTAACTCACGTTTTAAAAAATGTACTTAGTATAGGGTCTACAGGATCTCACTATGTAAATTGGATTTATAATGATCCTCCTGTTTTCAGCCTCCCAGGTTCTGGGATTACAGGTGCATGCCACCACGCCCAATCTCAAACACTGTCTCAGCGTACCCCTTGGGGTGGGGCCGGCATGGCAGGCTAGGGGATCAAACCCTGCATCTGCTTAAGCAGGCACTTCAGTCCCCTGAGCTGTCTGGCCAGTCCTTTAACTCATTTTTGATTATGTAAAAGTTCATTCTATTTCGGAAATTCTCAAATAAAAAAATGCACTGTCACTGAGGTCATTAATGAATTTACATTAATTCAAATAAATTAGAAAGTTACCAATTATTGCATTTATTCTAACTTATTTCTTTCTGTAATCTCTGATATTTCTTCTGTTCTCTTTGTAAGATAAGTACTCTATAGTGTGTTCTGTAACTAATACTGTTTTACATATTAAAACCACACTTCTTTTTCTTTCTTTGTGTTCCCTGTAAAGAACCAATTTTCAATTATCTTTCTTCAAATAACTTTCAAATACTTTAAGACTTTCCCTTAAAACTATCTCTTAAACGAATGGATTAATATTTTCAGCTTGTATCAGACAGAAACATGTTCAAAATTTTACATGAGTTCCTTGAAGATTATGCATTGTTCAATATGCAACATCATTGTTTTAATTCTTCTTTTTCAAAAAAGTATTGACCCTAATTTTTTCTGCTTATATCTCAAAATGAGTCATAAATGTCCACATCAAAACATCATTACAGATTTTATTGTAGCCATCTGGTACCACAAGTAACAAAATGTTAATTTTTTCATTATCTTTCACTGCCTGGACTAAGCATACAACATCAATTTAAACCAAGTAACTGAATAATCTTGGAAGGAAATTTTCTTTTTCTGCATGAATGTCAGTACTGATAAGTTAATATCAGTTAAAGAAAACAATTAAGGAAGTAGTATAAATATTCTGAAATACTTTCAAGTGGCAAAATGAATACAGCAACTGTAAACGGCTTTGCAAACTATGCTTTTCTTTGCTAACAATTAGGAAGATGTATGTGCTGAATAATGGGCCATCAAACTAGTAACAATATATAATATAATGTGCGAGAATTAGGCAGACATACAATTGTTACAAGAAACAATGTATGTCAATGTGATATGCATTGGGAAATATAAAAGAAGAAAATGTTGGTGTAATATAGGTATATAATTTTACATATGTAGAAAATAGATTCATATACAAAATTCTAAACTTTTTGTTACATAGACCAAGTTTTGACCAATATATCTGCAAAGGAACAAGCAGAACACATTTTTAGCTTTATTGGTAAGTAGGAAAAATTGAGAGTTTTATCTATATATCATAGATTCTTGTGATTTATAAGAATTTATTGCATATAAATTTTCTGAAGACTGAATTAGCAAATGACTCATTATTCCTATAAAAAGTACAATTTTAAGCTCCTGCTCAAGAGTGCATTTTCATCAGCCAAATAATAGATAATCTTGTTTTATGTGCTTCCATTAAAAATGATTTATCATATACTGTTGACTTATTTATCAATGATGTCATAGATAACAACACAATAACTTACATGTGAAAGTAATGTATGTGTTTCCACTAAAAATTGTATGCATTGGATTGACACCTAACTGGTGGTTAGCTCATGAGACAAGATGAACTGATCACTGTGATGCTGGATATGGAAGGCCCACCAGAAGTGTCTTGCCAGCATCCTAAAAATGAGAACTGGAGTCCTTAGCTGAGGACTCTATTGTCACTGAGGATGGCTATGGCACTTTCTAGCTTCCACCAGTGGTCTTTGAGCCTTCCCAAATCTATAAAACATGCTTGCATGAGATATTGTCATGGGCTCTTTCTTTACCTGGACACATTCAGGGCACTTCTGGGTGATCCAGACCTTCAGCTGGATTCTTTGGTTTGTAGTGTGTGGAGAGATTTCCTGTACTCTTTCTATATGACTCTTTGGGTGACTAAAATAATAGAATGAATTTTGTGTATTGTATTAAATTGTTCCCTTACCCACTCTGATAACAATATTTATTATCTGTAAAGCAATGAGAGCTTCCCTCTGCTTTGAATTTTAGATTTCACTTTGTCTATCATCTTATAATTATTTTAAACTATAAAATCATCAGACCCTGGTTTACAACATAAGAGTGGAAACAAGGCTTAAGATACCATTTATCACACAATGAAATCTATCTGTTGAGCTGCTAAAAGCTTTTCCTGTCCCATCCATCTTCATGTCTGATACTGCTGTTGAAAATTCTATAAGTATTGATAGGCTTACTGATAAATATTAGTGAGGAGATAAATTTGCCAATACAGTATATGTGAATAATGAGAATAGATCATCACTTTGAAATATAAAAATATTTTCAACTCATGGATTGTATAAAAACAAGCAACTGTTTGTTTGGTCAAAGTATGCTGACATCTAGTTTAGACTATTCTTTGGGTAAAACAGGAGCCATAAATATAGCAACTATTTCCTTCTTGGATATATATCTTAAATCTGACTTGTGGAGTAAACCTAGAGTTCTATCATACCAGTATTTTCCTAGTTTCCTGCAAGGCTAATTTTGCATTTGAAATGTTATTTACCCAAAAAGAAATAGTACGATGAAATTGAACACTGGAATATCTTCCAATTGCTGAGAAGAAATTCTCTATAGCTATTCTAGTGTTTGTTAATGTATTCCTTACTGTGGTTGTGTTTCTTCCCGGAATGAGAAATCCAAGAAAAGACAGAATCTGTTTTTGTGATTTAGTATTTGTTCTACCCAGGCTAGATTAAAACAGGAAAGAGAAACTATAAAATTATAGCAAAATATAAAAATCTTCAGTGCCTACACATGATAGCTCTGATTTTGAAGACTATAGATAATGGTTTTCTTTATTATAAGTGAAATAAAACAATAACATTAATGTAGAATTTCTAAACAAGGTAACAGGAAATTAATAATGGTTGTCATGTTGCATATTGTTAGCTTCAAAATACTTGCTCAGATACCAGTTACAGGCATGCCAAATTGATAAGAGAAGATAAGCACTAATTGTTCCTTTTAACCAACTAACAGATAATGTTTTAAGTATTAAAAACTATCAACTAATACAAGATATTTATCTCACTGTTTTAATTTGCTGTTTTTGATCCATATATAACAAGGAATGATTTCTTAATTTTTACATAAACAAATGCATGATATTTTTATTTTTATTTTTTAAAACATTAAGCAATGTGAAAAAAATAATTTTGATTTATAAAGACAAATCTGCCAAATACTTTCATTACGGTAACTCAATAGAAATAAAGTTACATAAATAGTTGTAGTCATTATTCAAAATTTTGTTTTAAGGCACACAACATGTAAATCATGTAATTGCATGGCTATCAATAAAATTTCTATCATATTTGATATTCTTTATAATCTTCTGTCTATATTTTGTGCCTAAGTCATTGAAAAATAAGAAAAATGCTTTATGGATTACAGAAATAAACTAAGAGACACTTTGTTTTGTAAATTGATGTGTGTGTAAAATGCTCTGAAATATAAATAGACATAATTCTCACAAGTTCTGTGTGAAAAACATTCATTTACCTTCAACAGTCCATCCCACCCAGTTTTGACATGTCTTTACCATACCAAGTATAACAGTGACCAGAAATCAAAGCCACTTCCAATTACTTTGGTTATGTTAACTCAACTGAGTAAGTTATAGCTAATATATAAATTTACAAATAGGGAACTATGTGTGTACTGTGATTGGAGGAACAATTTCTTACCTACAAGCTGTAATTTTTACAAATATTTCAAAGTCAATATTTATTAAAGAAAAAGGCCCATAAAAAGTACAGTGTTACAATTTTTATTGAGTTTTTCTTGCACTACAATCAAGCTTGCAAGTAACAACTCAGGCTTTGCCCCATTTGAGGAAGGATTTTGATATACACTCATGTCAAATATATAGTTACAGTTTATATTTTTTCATCTAGAGAAGAGATTGCTATTTCAAAAATTGTTTTCTTTCTTCCAGGACTTCTATTGCATCTCCTTTATTTTAAATTGGAATTATCAAGACATATAGATATCATCACATAGGCTTTACCTGCAATGAGTTATAATATATAAACAATTATTGATAAAAGATGTTTCAAAATCTTATAATGCACATGTATCACTTTTCAACACTTTAAATGTTGTTATAAAATTGATTTAATTTTTTTTATAATTCATTGTAATTTTGCATTACATATACTATCAGTTTGTTTACATATATCCGTTTCTTATGCATAATAAATCTGACATATTAGCTAAAATTTTAAGCAAAAGCCTGGCTTTTTTATGGTTGGAAAAATTGTTAGCTAAATGAGAACAGAAATTTTCAATCCCAATCTTGTTGAGTTTCATAGAGCATATACAGAATCTGTCAAAAAGTGAAAGTAAGAAAAATAGCATGCAGCAGATTGCAGGGTAAGTGGTGAGAAACATGTTCATGGATGAGATAAAATATTTTTAAATACCTTTGATTTAAAAGCTGTCAGACCTTGGCTTTGTACTGGCTATGTGATTCTCTAAATAGCTTAAAGTTGCAATTAGAAATGAATGATATTAACCATGCAAAGTTTGTATTCCAAGTGTAATTCTCAAATAAAATTGAATAACTATGCCAGAAAGAAAAGAAAGAAAGGAAATATTTGAGGAGTAGATCTAACATAACTAGAAAGTGAAAGTTTTAATTGCACTTACAAGACGATGTCAGAAAAGAATGGGACTGAGTGGTGATAATTATTAACAAAGGGTATAATTAATGATAAATATTGCATTACATTATGTGAATATTTAACAACTAAGGTTGTTAAAATTATCGCTTTATATTTGTAAAAAAAATTACATTGTACTTGTTCTTGGTATACTGATTACAAAGGTAGGGAAAACAAAACAGAAAGGAATGAAAGGAAGCTTAAAACATGGGCCCCAATCAAGAAATTTTAGTTTTATTTTGGTGAATGCTTTCCCCTATTACTGTAGAGAATCACGCCTAATTTTTTATAGTTTTAGGTTTGGTATGCAAAAGCTGTCTTATCGGAGGGTATTTTTGGAGCTGAATCCTAAGTAATCTGTACTGTCGCTTACTCTTTGTATGCTTTTCAGTCCTAAATGTAATACAGGTGTTTTATTTATTTCTTTTTTTCCCTTTCTCTCATTTCCTTTCCTGGGTGGTTGCCATGTATGTATACAAATGCTGTAATATCTTTTATTTAAGATTAACAGTGTAAATATAGCTGCATGCTTTTCTCTTATTATCATGAATTACATCATTTGTTAATTTACCAATTTGTACTCTGAGATCAGGGAAATTTTCTGCCATTGCTTTAATTATAGCATTTCCTAAAAGAAATACAGTTTTCTGATAGCTGGTATAGATCACAGATTACAGAGATTTATGGAAAAATTGGAGGGCTGACTTGAAAATTCAGAGAAGCGGGAATAGGAGAGCGAGAAAATAATTTTTGTTGCTTGGATAGTGGGAAAAAAAACATTCAGTGTTTAAGTCTTAAATCTTTTTTCTTTTTCCCCATGGACTGCTGTTTCATAGAAATGACATTGTTAAAAATCACTACATCATAATAGTTGTGTCTTATCTAACATACTGTTATGATTGTTATTGTTATTTTATTAGGTTAAGAAGAAAATTGTTTTATTACTATTTTAGGGAAGAGACTACAGTGTGTTTAGGGTCTCACTACTGGATTGGACTCACAGTGATCTGTCTGTTTCCAGCCTCCTAAGAGCTGGGACTATAGGCGGCCACCACCAAGACCAGTCTCACTTGCCATTTTAGCAGGCCCCTAGGGCAGGGCCGGCATGGCAGACCTGGGGGATCCAACCTTGGCCCTTGGGCCTATTTGCAGGCACATTAATCTGCTGATCTATTTGGCCATCTCTCCAGAATTTATTTATTTCAGAAAGAAAGCTCCTGTTTGAGAGAAGAGCAAAAGAGGATCTGATTGGGTTGCCAAGAAGCCTATCTTTTTTAGTGATTTTTATAGAGCAAAACCAAGAGGTGAGTCAGGTCTGATGTCGAAAACATGGGAACTTGCTAGGTGGGCACAAGATGGGACCAAACTATGATCAACCAACAAGATTACTAGCACAATTGCTTAGGTAAAATTGATTAAATTGTGAGCAAATGGGGAAAGGAGTTACCTAGCAAGGAATGTAAATGTAGAACAGGAACCCTTCTGTAGCGGGCTATGTTAGTGATTCTTCCTGGCTTTTTCAAGGTAGTTGATACCTATTTAAAATATCAGTGCCTTAGATCTATCTCTATAGAGGTATGTAGTTTAACTGTTTAATCTTTTGTCTTGAGACTAGGACCACAGTGGAGGTACCTGTCTTCCCCAGAGTCCTAAGGTATCTTGTCTTTCGTATTGGGTCCTTTGAGGGCCCAGCCCTGTCTGACTATCTATAATATTTCTAAGTCAGCTGCTTACAGCATTCTTCCCTTTTAGGAAGTAGCTCAAATTTCCATGAGGGAATAATGGATAATGACTTTCCTGGCTTCTTCTGTCTGGAAGATGTCATAGTTGTTAATCCATGGAGATATGATCGAGTGAGTCTAATGACCCTCAGTAGACCCCAAGCATTTTCATCTTGGCTAGGCATATAGTTTTGAGTCTGGAGAGATAAATCCTAAGAAATGACTAAGTAGACATGGGACAAATAATAAGATCTACAGGATATTTCTTAATACAGTCAACAATGATTTTCACCAAGAGAAGACAGTTGACTTTTTAAAAAGAATAAGAGTAAGGTCACGAAAATTTTGAGTCTGACATATTATCGATTTGTTATTTAATATCTGAAACAGCCACTGAGATGTTAGAAGGATCAGAAATATACACACAACATTTAGGTTTTTTATGTATTTGGTATAGGGTCTACAGTGTCTACAGGATCTCACTAGATAGATTGGACTCATAGTGATCTTTCTGTTTCACCCTACCAAGTGCTGGAATTGCAGGTGTGTGTCACCACGTCTAGTCTCCGTGGCTGTCTCACTGTGCCCCAGCGGCTGGGTAGGCACATCACTCTGGGAATCAAACCCCAGCCCCTGTGCTTTGCATAAACAGGAACTTTGGTCCACTGAGTTATCTGGCTGTCCCAACATTTAGTTTTTATTACTGCACAATGTACAAGCATCCTCCTGTGCTGCTGCCTAATGCCATCCAATTTTGGAGGATGGCCTTTCTCATCAATTTTGTTTTTATTTAGGAGAGACAATCTAACTGTATTGTCACTTAAAGCCTTATGAGTAGTTAGTTAAGGTCCCAATATCTTTCTAGGCAAGATATCATAAATCCTGGTAAAAGGACTCTAAAAGTAACTCAACATATTTTTATACATTTTTACCTGTATTATTACTGGAGTTCTGACATCCTCTAGGCAAGAACAAATTTTCTGAGAAATTAGAATGTGCATAATCAAAGCATGAGCACTAGAGCTGACAGGTAAGTTTAAGCTTGGCCCATGCATACTTAATTGTTTCTTTGGGTGTGTCTCCTCCCAATTCAAAACTGTAGTCTTATCCAAGGTAAAAGTGCTGAAGGACTTTAGACAGACCCACTGGAGGGTATATCTGACTTCAAATCAACAACTACTTTTATTATCTATGATTCCAATTTCATATAAATAAGTACCAGATTGCAAATGACGTAATTCCTATTTTTTCAAAGGAGATATTCATTACTCTTGTATCCTTTATCTCCTTCCTTTTTTCTCTTGTTCACTTTAACACCACTTTCTTTATAATGCATGAACAATGAGACAAAATATCTATTTATGGAATCAATTGACATTCTAAATTCAAATATTGTTCTCCCAATATTTTTCCTCTGCTTTCTAGAATTTTAATTCATTTTTTTGTCTTCTCACTGACTTGCTTAATTTTGAATTTAAAATTTGTATTTCTCTCAAAGGGATGAAAAATGTGACATTGAATGGACAGGCCCTTTCTAGAAATGACTTTATATTGAAAAAAGAAGACACAAATCTTCAGTGTGTGATTTTCTTTGCATCTTGCAAGCAATATGGCATATTTCATACAGTAAAAGATAAAAACAAACAGTTAAAGATGTATTTCTCATTAGTATTCAATTAAATTGATCTTTGTAATAAGTATAACTTGCTAAGTCCTTGTCTAGGTTACCGATTTCTTAAAATTTTGATAAAATGTCTTGAACATAAAGTTGAAAATTTTGCAATCGGTTTTGAAACTGACAGAGCATTTTACTGACTTCTTTCTTTTAGAAAGCAATAAATTAGATATTTTGCATTTACTTCACTCATTCTCATAACAGGATACAGTCTGAATATATTTGTTAACTTGCATATTCAAACATGCAATCTACTTGGCTACTCTGAAAAAGCATGTTAAATTCCCTTTTTTGCATCATATGAGGATTAAAAAATCTTGCAAGATATTCAGCCTATGGGAAGAAGTTATTCTAAGCTTTGCTATATCTACTAAGGACACTAGGAAGCACAAAAAAGTAATTTGAATTAATCTTCTATATCTGTAGGATATACAATCACAAACTGAAAACATTGTTTTAAAGTCAAACCTATATTGAGCTGGGCGTGGTGGTGCACACCTGTAATCCCAGCACTCGGGAGGCTGAGGCAGGAGGATCGGTGCGAGTTCGAGACCAGCCTGGGCTACAAAAGTGAGCTCAAGGCCAGCCTGAACTGCATAGCGATACCCTGTCTCAAAAAGACAAAAAAAAAACCACCCTATATTGAACATGAGCACATACTTCCTTGAATTATTCCTTAAATGTACCCAAAAGAGGGATTTACATACCATTTGAATTGTACTAGGTGTTATAATTAACCTAAAACTGATTTAAATAATATGGGAGAACGTATGTAAGTTATATGCACGTATTATATCATTTACATAAGAGTGGTAAATATATGTGTGTTTGACCATTCTTAGTAGTCTTAAAACTAGTGTTCAGCAGGTACTGAGGGAGAACTATATCATATAAAAGAATCTTATAATAGTATGAGTTATGTGGAGGGATGACAACTAATACATATTTTGGGTTTTCTTTAATATGTTCTTATTTTCTCATGGGTCATTTATTATGATGGTCATCTCAGACTCTAGAGTAACACTTGGAAATGTATTCCATGCATACTCATATCCCTGTCTTTTCCCACATACCCTTTTCCTAGCCCTATTCTGCTTTAATTGACAATAGATATACCAATATTCTTATATATTATTATGCTTATTTCATATTCTTTCTGGTAAAATGGTAAACATAAAAGGAATTTGCTACAATTAGGAGCATGGATAAAATTATTTTTCACTCTATTTTTGTTAGTCCAACATTATTTCATTGCACAAATACACACACCCCACCAATTTGGAAATGTTTATTAGTGAGTATAATCCTTGCATATATGTAATTATTGGTAAGAGTACAAGCCCTCCTAGTACATTTTTAGAAAGTAAAGAAATTTCATTTATATAATAATGTAGAGTAGAAGAGTCTTAGACTTCAAAAGCAGACTATTTGTACAGGGTTTTCAAGGAATTAAGCTGTACAATTGACTCTAATTTCCATAACATTTTACTTAGACTTCTAGGTGAGCAGTATTACTATTAACTAGAAAAAGTCAGAGAAAATGTAGTTCCTGATTTCATAAGTATAATTTCATGTTTTTTAATGAACAGAACATATTTATTGAGGGAAAGAAAGCTCCCGTCCAAGGGACAGGAGAGGGGGCCCAGTGGGTGGTCCCCCTATAACTTCATATTTAAAAAGATGAGCCAAATTTCATACTGTTCCTATAAAGATTGATGTTATACTCCTTTTGAGTTGGGCTAAAAGATATATGAGTAAACTTCAGCTCTAGTACCTATGTTATAGAGTAATAATATCACAAAGCTTTTCTGCTAGAGGGTTAAGAATGTAAGTTAACAGACCAAAAATTGGAGAAAATGAAGGGCTATAAGGATAGCCAATATTTGGCACTAGCCCTTCAAGGTCAATAAAGACCCAGGATATAAGAGAACCTGTGCTGTAATATCCTATAACTCAGAGGTGTCCCAAATTTCGTGGTCAAGGAGATTATGGGACCTCAGAGGAAAGGGATGAACTGCAGTGCGTCTAAGGAGAGTCACCCAGAGAAAAACATTCTCTCAGGCTTTCACAGGAAGCAAAATGGCCAAGCAATGACCATGACTCGTCCCGAAGGCTGACACTAACAACAGTTCTACAAAGTACTGTCTATGGTCTCAAACTTAAT